>PVJA010012739.1:29353-42057 GCA_004027025.1 Myocastor coypus | reverse complement strand
AGGATTAGAGATTCCGTTTGACCCAGTACTATTTACCTTCTGGGTATTTTCCCAGAAGAATGAAAAATGGCCAGTATAATTTGTTGCAGCTAAATTTGGGAAACAACCTAATATCCATCAATCGAGGAATGGATACAAAAGATGTGATATTTTTATATGATGGAATATTAGCTATACAGAAAGATAAACTTGAGGCTTTTATAGTTAAATGAATACAGAGACCATACTCATAAATGAAATAAACCAGACTTGCACATGTAAGCATTGTATTATCTCCCTAATGTAAGAAACTGAAAGAATTAAGATCCAAAATATATGATAGAAATAGTGAAAAGGAAAGAAACTGCTTAAAAGGAAGAACTGGGATGGATAAAAGAAAAACAGAGTGTATATATTTATATATACATAGGATAGCTAAAATAATTTTGCTGCTAAGTTCTGTTGGTTCATTGAAAGGAACGTTACTAAATCAATTTTGCATGGTAATCCGAATAGCTGTTTTAAAGATAACAATATGCTATATAATATCAATAGCTAATTTCTTATCATCTGGTTTTCAAATTCTGTATTTTTTTTCTCTTTAAAAAAAGAAAAACAACAATTATAGGTTTTATATCAATGTCAAGATTTCTTAAGGTCCTGATAATAAACCCAATTTTAGTGTGAACTTGAATTAATGATATCAGGAAAAACAATGTATTTTTTCCAGACATACTCATTTTTCTGATTTAAGGATGACTTGAAAAGGGAACATTTTTTATAGTGTATAGCTTCGGAGGTAATTCTTTTTGTGGGAACAAACAGAAGTCCACTTAGAAGCTCATGTAACAATTCCTACTGACATTAACTGCTCCATACCAAAGTGCTGCAACCAATTATAGCTGGAAGCCTTTGTAGTGAACCTTACCCTGGAAATGGAAGGAACTGTTTTTATGAGCAATATAAGTAGTGATTCTGGAAGCTCTAAAAAAACATTCTAATTTCAGATGTGGAGATTTGCCTGGCAAAAAGTGACTTCTTGCTATTTCATGTGCTAGGCTATGACAAGATATTTCAAAGCATTATTGAGAAAGGGCTATAAAATAGCATTGTTGATTTTTTATTTCTATACATATCACCATTAGACATTTTCTGATGAAATATTTGTCCTCCCAATTAATCAAAAACATTTCCATCTACTTAGCTAGGTCACTCAGGTCTCTATCCCAGTCAGCATTTTCCCCAGTTGTTTTGGCAGATTTCCATTACTGAAACATTAGGTCTGGTAATTAAATCCAATCTCAGCAAATTATTTTGCAGCCAGTTTATTTAGATTCTATGCAAAATAGAATCCCTGAGGTACAGAGAATGAACATATTTTGGAGTATATTTGCAATGAAATTATTACCAGGTATTTTTGAAAGAACATAGAGCTTGCCCATACACAGCTTCCATACATTAATGTGTTTTTTCCATTTATACTTCCCAGATTTTATAATTAGATGTGCTCATATATTTTCTGTTACTTTTCTGTATCTATAAATTATTTCACTAAGCTGGACATGTAGCTCAGTGGCACAATGCCTGCCTGGCAAGCATGAGTTCCTGAGCTTGATTTCTGGTACCGAAAATAAAATAAGTTATATTGAAGTGGTACAAAAATCAAGATCTAACAGTATAAAGGAGACTCTTGGTTTGAAATTACCTTTAAAGTCATTTTACTCTGTGTCATGTGTTTTCACTTATATTATTTCATCATAAAGTAGAATTTACCAATTGCATCCCAATGCTGTTGAATCCTATTATGAATAATAAATTCTTACCCCAGTTTCTTTCTGAGAATGGTTGTGAAAATATCTTTTGGGGGGTCCCTACTGGTAGTATCTCCCATAGAGAACTTCCGTTTGTTTGATAGGTTTGTGTTCACAGTTTTGTATCTGGGAATACTTGGAGTTATGATCATTCCAATCACAAAATCATTTTACAGGTAGACTTGTAATAATCCCAATACCATATGACACTCATATAGGTTTACATACAGTATTGCGATCATTACAAGTCTACCTGTAAAGAGTTTGTGACTGGAAAGATCATAATAACCAAAATTTATATGGATACATATTTACACATGAAGACATGTACCACATAACAGTATTTTGGTCAGTGATGAACCACATATATGATTATAGACTTAATAGTCTTCAAACTTTCTGTTTGAAGCTCTTTGGTTGCAAAAGAAATAGAAAGGAAAGAGCATAACTCAGAATACTTAGGTTTTGAACTAGAAGCATTAACTGATGTGGCATAGAGTTGCCTACCTTTGTTGGGAAAGCTTGAAAAGGTTTTGGTTGAAGAAGATTTCATTATACAAGAGAGAAGTATTTTGAGGTGAAGAAGACATATGAATATTAGGTAGAGAGAAGAGGCTTTATAGAACAATGGCTTCTATTGGGCTGCCCAGAACCCCAAATCCTTCAATTCATGCAGTCCTCCAACGTGTGGTCCTGATGGAAAACAAGGCCTCTTCACACCAGTTATAGAATCTGAAATGATCAGATATTCCTTTGCTGTGGTGCCTGCTGCTAGGCTATGCGTTAACTACCTACTTGAATGTTCCTGTGAGAAGAAACTATAGTGGTTGTACCAGTCTGCACACCCTTCAGTAGTGTAAGAGGGGTTCCTTTTTTCCCATGGACACTCCGGCATTTGTTATTGGCTGATTTCTTGATGTTAGACATTCTGTCTGGAGTGAAATGGAATCTCAGTATTGTTTTAATTTGCATTTCTCAAATGGTTATTGATGTTGAATATTATTTACATATTTATTTGCTGTTTGTATTTCTTCATCTGAAAATGTATATTCATTTCAGATGCCCTTTTCCAGGTTGGGTCATTGAATTTGGGAGTTCTGATTCTTTAAAATTCTTTATATGTTCTAGACAGAAGTCCTATGTTGGAGGGACAATCAGCTATAATTTTTCCCAGTGTATGAAAATAATTATGGAAATTCCTTAGAAAGCTGGGATTGGAGGTCCCATTCAACCCAGCTATTCCCCTCCTAGATATTTTTCCAGATGAACTGAAAACATCATGTTACAGTGATATATGTGTACACATGTTTACACAAGTAGAGTTTGTTATAGCTAAATCTTGGAGACAACCCAAATGCCCATCAGTTGAGGCATGGATAAAGAAGATGTGTTATTTTTACACAGTGGAACATTATTCAGCTATAAACAGGTTAAATTTAAGTCTTAATCAAGCCTGAATGTTGTATTGTATTGTCTCCTTAGTGTGAGAATCTGAAAGAGAAAATAAAATCTGAAGGGTACAATAGATAATGGGAAAAGGGAATGAACTTGTTCAAACGGAAGAAATTACTGAGTTGAGGAGGACAGGAGAAGTAGTGAGGGAATGAGATATATCTATGTATGTAAGAAGGATGGTTTGGACAACCGTACTGTGGATATATGCTGGTCTATGGAAAGAAGGAGTTAATGCTTAATTTGTTTTGTTTCCTGTTTTGAATTCTTTGACATTTTCTCTTCTTAATTTCTTTCATTCTTTTCTTTTTTCATTCATTCATTCATTCATTCATTCATTCATTCATTCATTTATTTTGCAGGACCGGGGTTCGAACTCATAACCTTGCACTTGTCAGGCAGGCACTTATAGCCATGGAGCTATCTCCCCAGCCCCTCTTCTCAATTTCTCATATTTTTCTTCCAATTTTACATGCATAAGTCTGGTAATGGAAACAA
The DNA here is from genome assembly GCA_004027025.1 of Myocastor coypus. Taxonomy (NCBI): domain Eukaryota; kingdom Metazoa; phylum Chordata; class Mammalia; order Rodentia; family Myocastoridae; genus Myocastor; species Myocastor coypus. Next base: position 38,317 of record PVJA010012739.1, on the reverse strand, counting down.
CTAGTTTGAAGATACTGCATTATAACCAATATTGTCAAATTTATATTATTTTGTTAAGTAAAATTCTGTATCACTTGTAATTTTTCTTTTTAAGTACTATTTTGTATTCTCTTTAAAAATTATAACAAAGAATTTAAGGATACCAATCCAGTTGAGGAACAATTTTAGATACTATTACAACAATTTCAGTGGGCATTGCCTAAGTTCCAGAGGCAAAATCATGAAACATTTGGTTTTAGCAACCATGTGTTGTTGTTATTGTTGATGACAGTCATGATCAGTAATGGTATTCAGACAGTGTTCCTGGTTCCATGCTGTTTATTCCATTTTGCTCACCCCACCTCTATTTCTCAGCCTCACTTCTCTTGTATTCCTACCAGTTGTATTTTTTTTAGTTAATGCCTTTGCTCCTTCAAGTTAGTAATTTTGATCTCCATTGCTTATAACCAAGATCCTTGACCTTTACAAAACTGATTCATAGATAACATTTGATTTCCATCTAAGGACACTGAGGACACTAGATATATCTAGATATCTAGATATCTGGATAGATAGATAGATAGATAGATAGATAGATAGATAGATAGATATAGATAGATGATAGACAAGAAACCTGAGGGACACATAAAAACAGAGCAGATTATTTTATATAGTTGCTGCTTTCTTTATTAATCTACCTCTTCAAAGAATAAAATAAAAAATGGAATTACTCCTACTAGCAGAAACTTAAGACCTTCACAGGGAGATTAATGCTCATCCATAAAAACACTTCACAGAGTTTTGCTTGTGGTTTCTGTCCCCACAGTTTCATGTTTCATCCCAGCCTCCAGTGTGAGTTCTTTGCTCTTCTTTTCCCCATCACTGTGGGATTGCACTGGCCTGGGAGGTGTGGGAAGGTAAAATGAGTACTTCAGATCTGGACTGGAAAGAAGAGGGAAGACACAGGACTTGGTTACTCTCTGACCTTTGTCTATGGCACAAGTCTATTCCTAGCATGCTAAAATAGCTTGTCATCTCTCCAACGTACATTTGAAAAGGCTCCCATTGTATTCCTCAGGCTTTCAGAGGCTGCAGACAAGGCCAGGTGGTTGTCAGGACGGCCAGTGTGACAAACCTGGCCATCCGCAAGTCTATGAGAAAGGAATATAAAAATAAATTGAATTCTCTTATCCTTCTGCTTGTGAGTTTCACAAATGGAAGAAGCAATCCTTTGACAAGTTAACAAAATGTAGTTAGTCCTCTCCTGTCAGAATTGCTAAGTATCTCTAAGCTGGTTCTTAAATGTGTACTCAGTGCATTTTGTCTTTTATTTTGATTTTCATGAAAATGCTTGCAGATTGTGGCAGTTTGGAAGTAGTTAACAGTGCAGCCTTAAAATAATAATAATAATAATAATAATAATAATAATGATTCTTTGTACAAAGCTAGGGAAAGGCAAAGAGTCTACTAGCCTTCTTAGCTCAAGGCTGATAATTGCCAGGAGGTTGGGATGAGGTTCTTTAGTCTGGAGAAAATTAAACAAACTGGGAGATTATTTTAATTTATTTAATGTTCTCTTTAGGGCCTAAAAAGAAGGATCTAATTGTTGAAATAGACAAGTCACATGAGATCTCAAAGATGGTTAAATAAGGAGTTGGTGACATCATATTGCCAAATATACAGCCTTGTGTGACAGCTACCTGAAGCAAACACAGAAGAACTGAGAAGGTAAAATAATGACTTTCAGGCACTGGAAGTCATCCATGCTCACCAGCCTGACAGGGAATGACAGGTGGGGCTGGCTCACCACCTGCAGTGGAGATTGGAAGTGTTTTATTAAAGTTCCTGCACAAGATTGGAGAGTACAAATACCCAGAGGGTGCCACACATTGGCCAGGCCATATGTTAGGCCAGATTAAAATACTGTCCTCAAAATAAACCTGCTGAAGGCAAACACCATGTCATTTTAAAAAAAGATATTGTGTAGTAAGCAAATATATCACAGCCAGGATTTATAAAAACATTTTATATGCCCCAGTGTCTTCAGTGCCAGTATCTTCAGATTTATGTTCAGAGTGAAACAGCTGTTTGAGGTATAGCTGGAAAAGCGAATAAAATTTCTTAGAAGATCATCATGAAGACAAGAGGGGTGGCAAATTCTTTAAAAAGATTTTTAATTGACATGTGAAATTGTATATATTTGTAGGTCACCATATCATGTTCTAATGCATTTATATATTGTATAAACTTCAAATTAAGGTAAGTAAGTATACCTCTCTCCTGTAACACTTGTTATTTCTTTTTTGGTCCAAACACTTAAGATCCTCTTTTCCATCTTTGTAAAAATTCATAATTATTATCAGTATCTACTATGTAGCTGCCCAACAGACTCTTTTACTACTAACTTACTGTAACCTAGAACTTATTGACCCAACTTCCCATCCTTTCCTTCCCATCTACTCTCCCTGGCCTCTAGGCACTGTCTCTTTGCACTCTTGACTCTTAGGAGATAAATGTTTAGATCCTATATATAAGTGAGGTGCAGTATTTTCTTTCTGTAGCCTTACTTATTTCACTTAGTTTAATATTCTTCCATCCACTTTGTCACAATGAAGGATTTCCTTTTTATAACCTGGCGGATTCCAATATGTGCATGAACCACATTTTCTTTATTCATCCAGAAGCTGATAAAACACTTAGCTTAATTCCACTTCTTGGCTATTATGAATAATACTGCAGTGAACAGAGGAGTGCAAATCTCAGTTCAATTTACTGATTTCATTTACTTTGATGAGTTACAGTAGTAAGGTTGCTAGATTGTATGGCAGTTCTAATTTTAACTTTTTGAGAAAACTGAATGTTATTTTAATGGCTATGTACAGTTAGTGCTGTGCTCCTGTTAGATTCTCTAACTGCAAGCATCAAGCCTTCTGTACATCAGTAAATCAAGGTGCAGAGAGGTAATGTGACTTATTTAAGGTTCTACAATTAGTCATGGCGGAGTTAAAACTGGAACCAAGTCTTCTTCTTTTTTTTTGGTACTGGGGATTGAACTCAGGACCTTGTGCTTCCCAGGCATGCACTTATGCCACTGAGCTATATCCCCAGCCCTGGAACCAAGTCTTCTGATGCTCATTCTTTTGTTCTTTCAAACCAACAAACACAGCTTTTTATTTACATGATAACTTGGTTGTCAAACTCAGTTCACTGCAAATTCGTCTTGGAACAAAGAACTTTCTGAAAAGAATAGATTTTTCCAATAAAAATAATGGAAATCTAAAAATTGATTCTGAGGCCCAAAAATCATCTTCCCAGAACTTCAACAAATTTCACAATGAATTTTTTCTTCACCGTTATCGTAGTTCTCAAATTTTTCCTCTTAGTTTAGTGCTAGTATCACTAGTTTTCTTTGGATCCATGATTATGATATTTTACACAAATAATGCACAGAAAGAAAGCAGAATGTAAGTATAAATGTATCAGTGCAAGCACCATACACTTACTGAGCAAGAGGGGTCCTTAGACTGAGGCATGATTCCTTTCCTTTGTGTCTGTGATAAGACATGGTGCTGGGCTTATTCTTGGCCTGTCCAAGACTTTTCAAATATGATTTTCAGTTTGACTACTGAAAAAATTTATGAACACTGAGCAGATTTTTTTTCAAACTTTGCTCTTTGACTAGTAGAAAGTTTGAGCTTGAAGCCATTAGACAACTGAAATATCACTGTATATTATTAGTTTTCCAGGGCTGCCATAACATTATCACAAATTTAATAACTTTAAATAACACACTTACCATCTTTCTGTTGAGGAGCTCATAAATGCAAAGCCACTATTCCTGAGCTAAAGCTATATGTCAGAAGGGGTGACTTGCTATAAGGCTCTGAGAGGGTCCTGTCGCAGAGGCTTTTCCAATTTCTAGAGGCCTCACTGTATTCGTTGGCTTGTGGCCACTTCCTTGAATGAATCCAACATTCTGCTTTCATAATCTTTTACTACCAACTGATGCTCCTGCTCCCCTCTTATAAGTATCCTGTGATTACGTTTGCCTCAGTTGATAATCCAGCATAACCTCCCTTCACCAGATGCTTAGTTTTCTTCCACATCTAAGAAGTCTCTTTTGCAGTATCAGAACTATATTTACAGTTTTCAGGAAGTAAGTTGTAGGCATCTTTGAGCGTTCATTATAGTCACTACAGCTTTCTGTCTTTCTGTTTCCTTCGCTAGCTCTAGAACCAAGCGATACAGAACACAGAAGAGATTTCTGGGTCCAAAAATTGTGTTACCACACTGATGTGACATTAGAGTGATTTTCTTCCCTAGACTCAACACTTTTATGTACTCTTTCTGACCCTTGGATAAGTGGAAGACCCAGTGATGCCTTTAATTTGTGGATTAATAAAAACTAAGCTTTGTTCCTTTAGAGATACATGATGAAGTTATACCTATTTGTACCAAGTAATATTTAACAACAGAGTCACAACAGCATTTCAAAGCCTTTTGTTTGCTCTTGCTATTGTTGTTAACATCAGAGCAGGTGGATTTATTTGTTCCTTTTTAAATATTTTTTCTGTTATCTCTATGGCAAGAGATATGAGGAAAGCCACCTAATATCTTCCTAAGAGCTCATGTATTTGGGCTGTGCCAATGGGCAAAGTGTGATAAAGGGAACTTATTCATAACTTTATGAATATTATGTAAGTGGCCAAACCATTATAGAGTGGTCCTTATTCCCAAGGACAATAGAATGAGAAGGTTGTGTGAGGGGAGGAAGCCCCATTAATGAGGTAAGGTCTCCCCATCTTGGAGAGTCCACTCATTTCTGTGCCCCTCACAGATTAAGCTTATCATTCTCTGAATTTCATTCCAGTGAATGATTATAGTAAGGGCTGAAAATATTTACAACATGTGTGAACTTTACCAATCTTCAAATATTCTGAACACCTGGCATTATATTTTATTAAAAACAAATACGGTAGGAACTCAATAAATGTTTGCAGAGCACTGAATACATAAAAGAATCGTTGGTTGATTGCTTCTACCTGAAAAATAAATGAAGCATATTACCCCAGCTTACTTGCTTTTTCTACATTTAATGATGACTTACATAACTATTTAACTCTTATAGTTGGACTAATTAGATGTTTGCTAGTGGCTAAGTAGGAAATAGATTTGATTCATAAAACTGAGAGAAGATATTATTTTTTGCTGGGCTAAGTATAATTTTACAAATTTTTGGAACAGAATAGTAAGTAAATTTATTCTATCAATATAATGACTTTGATGGTTAATTTTGGTTATCAATATAACTGGATCAAATGATGTCTAGAAAATTGGTCAGGTATACCTCTATGAGAGTGTTTACATTGGTATGAGGGTCAATTAACTGAGTGGGAAATACTTGACCTGGGTGCAGATATCATCAGATAGGCTGAGAGCCCAAATGGAATGAAAAAGCTAGTTTATACATACTTGACTCTTTAGGAATGGACAAAGTTTTCTGCTGCTGCTATCATCTCTGGGTATCAGACTCTAGGTTATCAGTTTTTGAATACAGATTTGTACCAGCTACTCTACAGGGAGCTTTTAGCTCATTAGCTTTAGTGTGAAGCTGAATTACTGACCTCTATCTCATTTTGAGGCTCACAGCTTCTTAGACTGACTACTAGTGTCCCAGTTATTCTAGTCTGTGCACAGCCATTGTGAGATCTCTCTCTTTCTCTAATACATATATATATATATATATATATATATATATATATATATACACATATATAGTATATATAATATAGTTATATAACATAGTATGTAATATATAAACTAATATAGAGTTAGTTATTGTATCAGAGTTCAATACAATACATTCTATAGATTGTTTCTCTGGTGAATTCCATACAATTAACAATTCCATATCCTTATGTTTGTTATATGAAGGGGGTGTCTTGCAATTTGGGGTATGTGGAACATAAGGACAATCATTTAGTTAGGCAATAATCAAGAGCCAATTCATGCTTAGATACCCACCATCTCCTAGGTTGTTTAAAACATGTTATGAACTTGTCTCAACAACTTCATGAAGTAGGTGTTGGTCCATTTTACAGATTAATGAAACTTTGTCAAGGTTCAGTAACCTAATAAAGAAGATTCAAAATCTTCAACTCCAGATTCATTGCTGATTTGATTCTATTGTATCTTATTATTTTGATAGACATTTTTATTCAACAAAAGGGCACAGTATACATTGGTAGAGTGTCTAGGGTGGGAGCTATATTAATCAGCATTCTCATTTGTAATCAAAATATTTGACACCTGCAACTTAAGGAAGGAAAGTTTTATAATTTCATTCCTTGGTTGGCTGGCTTCAAAGCGGAAGCACCATGGAAGAAGAGCATGTCATAGAAAAGGACTCAGAGATGGCCAGGACCCAGACAAGGGGGAAAACCAGAGTAGATGGGGCCAGGAAGCAGGTATAGTACCCAAGGCTATACCTCAGTGTGATGCCTAGAAGCATGTTTTACTAATCCCCTGGTCTGAGGAGTCACTGATGCCAACCAAATTGGCAGCCCATCTTGTCACATCATAAATTTGGCATGTTTTCAAAAACAGGACTTGGATAACCAAATGACACACACACACAAAAAGATTTAGTTCTTAGTTTTTAAAGGAGACAGAACACAGTTTCTGGAGTTTGTTGTGTTGTATCCTAGGTTCACTTTGAAGACTTTTTAGCCCTCTTGTACTTCATATTCTCACCTTTAAGAGGAGGTGGTGATAGCACCTGCTTGCAAAGTGACTTAAAGGATAAATAGATAATTCATTTATGAACTTATAGTTTATGGCACACAGGAAGTGGTTCTATAAGTGCTACCAATAATTGTTTGAGAGACATCAAAATATTTTTTAAAATTTTTATCCCTTTAATCATAGTTTTCCTTGAAGCTTCTTTTGTGTAAAATAATGTGACATTCTGAAATTTAAATTATGATTTTCAGAATGAATATATTTGTCAGTCCAAATAATGCTTTTTATATGTAAAATTTTCTGCTTTAACTAATTCCTTTTTAAAATTTTAATTTTATGTCATTTTAAGGGGCCATAGTCTAAAAGCATCCAATTTTGGACACAACACTTAATTTATGTACCATCATCCCCTTCTGATCATGTTTAGCAAGGAGAGAAATCGGGTGTTAATTATGATGAGTTCATGTTAAAATAAGTGGAAACAACCACACACCATCATTCCATTCTACTGTTCACTAACTGATCGTTACTTAGTTATTATAACCCAACTGTGACTTAGCAGAGGCAGCATAACCAGAACCTTGGTCAGAAGCAAACCAGTTTGTGTTCTGGGCCTGGCAGGGTCAAAAATTAGAATATCTGCCTTCTCTTTCTGTCTGAGGCTCTGTGGTTTGAAGAAGGGAGTGAACCTGAGAGTGACTCACAAGAAAATGCTTTCCTGTGCAATCTCCTTCCAGAAGACAAACCTGAATAAAATCCTTTGCTTCATAAATGGAAGTAGATAATGCAATTGGTTTGTGTGACTCACAGCCTCAATTCTGTTTACAACTGTATATTTGGGTTTATTCCCTTCCCAATATTTTTCGTTTGTGTCACCTTATGGTAGGAAACATTGAATTTACAGACGGCATTGTGCTTTTATGTTAATTTCATTCAATGCCTGCCACAAGGATCTTAAGGGCCCACCTGTGTTTTTTTATAGTGAAAACACAGCAGGAGACCATAGTTTTAACCAAGTCTTCTAAAAGGCCACAAAATGGAGTTGTTACTCCAGAAACTTAGATCTTTCTACTTCAAGATAATTAGCACCTACTGTGTGTCTGGTATGGTGTCAGGCTTTGACATTACAGGGATGAGTAAAATAATCCATGGCAAATGGTGTTTATGGTCCTAAGGAGAAGGCAGATATTTGGACATGGGTTTAGCAGGGAGTTCAGTGCCATAATGATGGTGATGGGCAACACTGGTATACAAGCTAAGGATCCTAAAATCACTTTGGGTAGGGTCTGTGTGGGCTCAAGGAAAGTTTCCTGGAGAAAACAATAGATGTATAAGAACTGCACAATGACTAGGCATTACTTAGGTCAGAGCTCTAATGCAGGCGGAAAAATGACAAACTTGGAGGTAAAGCGAACTTGTGTTGTAAAGCAACTGGGAGACATTGAATTTTTCATTTAACGTCTAAGAAGTGTAGGAGTAGAGGAGTGTGAGATGAGGTTGGCCTATAACAGGAAGCGCCTTGGAGGCCATGTACAGAAAAGTGGTTCCTGTGGCCCTTTCTCCCCTACATGGAAACCTGTTGAAAATCTTTCCCCAGTGGACACAATCTCAGCTTCCCTTTCTGAACTCATGCTAATGCCCTTTAGGAAATTGTTTCTGACCCAGTGGTGCTGGTGCAGGAGCCGCTCCTGTGGGTCTCCGTGGCATAGTGTGTGTTCCCCACCAATCTATCCAAGGAGATTGTCCTGATTAGCAAGGTGTGTACTCACTGAACTGGTGGATCCAGTCTTGCCTTCCCTGCTGTCTAGCTCAGTGACTGTGACCAAGTTCTTCCTAGTTTTCTTTTTTGTTAATACTAATACAAATTGTATTTACTTAGAGGCGTTTAGAATGTCAACAAAACAGTTGTAACTTTTTTTTTTTTGGCAATAACAGAGTGGTATTCAGTTAACAGAGCAACAATTATTTTTATAAGCTTCATCAAAGACATCTGAAGATGAAAAATTACTGTCACCATATATAACTAATTTGTGCTATGCACCAACAAGAACCTGCTTTAAATTTCCATGCCAATTTACAACCTCCATATTATACCAGGCAAGATTAGTGGCTGTTGAAAATACCACCAGGACAGGGCTATCTAAAGACACATTCAGTAGTATGTTAACTATACAAAGAACAAAAAGACACTGTACAGTGTAAAAATAAACCTTATAGAGCCTTACATTTCATTTTTTTTTTTTT
>PVJA010012739.1:0-29253 GCA_004027025.1 Myocastor coypus | reverse complement strand
TTTTTTACTGCATCAAGTTTTCCTTTAGCTGGTAGGCAGTGATGTCCCTTTCATACTTTTCCTTCAGCTTAACATGATTCTTCTCATATGGCTGCTTGTCATCTGCTCCAGTATTATTCCATATTTCTCCAAGTTTCTTTGTGACATCACCAATGGAAAGACCAGGATGTTCTCCTTTGATTTTTGGATGATACTCAGAACAGTACAGGAAGTCCAAAGGAGGCCTCTTGGGTACATTGGGATCCTTGAAATTCTTTTTCATTTCTCCTTTAGGAAGAGTTATAAGTTTTTATTTCTCTTTCATAATGAGCCTTGTCCACTTTTGCCATGTTTTCAAATTTTCCTTTTTGTTTTAGCAGATGCAGTCTTCCACCTCTCTGAGCACTTCTTAGAAAACTCTGAGAAGTTAATGGAAGCATCTAGATGCTTCTTCTTGTGCTCCTAAGTTTGCACAGAGAATGCATATGATGACATCTTGCCTTTCAGCTTCTTAGGATCTCCTTTACCCATGTTTACTTGTTTTCCTCAGCGAGGTACAGTGTCGCCCAGTGCCTGTCTAGCTCTCAGTTGCCCTGGCACTGTTTCTCCTTCATAGTTTTCTGAGCCTAACAGTACAATCCTCTAGGAAAGTTTTGTCGAAAAATATAAAAGGGCCTGATAGATTAATTATACCCAGTAAAGATGAAATAAATATTAGCTATTGATTTGAATGATCCTAAATGCCAGTTGAGACCCATTTTTTTGGATTATAGTTTCTTGGTGAGTGGCCTGCCTCTAGTACTTGCACCCTAAGATTCTTGTACATAAGGACCACATAGCCTTTTCCCACAAGTCTAGCCACTACCACCATGCATAAAGTCCTCACTCAATAGGTAGCCACAAAGGAACATGTACACTAGCAATTCAGATGAGACCTGATAATTTTTAAAACTCTAAAACTTGTAAAACTCCAAGGTGAGACAATTGAAGACTGTAACAAAGGTCCACTGTGCTGTGTCATGGCAGGAAATTATGGGATATGAACTTGAACTTCCTGGATGCAGAAAGTATTTTATATTTAGGGTTTTAAAGTGCTACTTTATTTTTCAAATATTTTATTGTAAGTATTTTAATTGATAGTGTTTTTTGAATTTTAACTGTAAAATTTTAACTCATTGAGATTTATGTTTTTTAACCTAAACTTCTCTTAGCAATTTAAATACAAGTGTTCTGTAAAGTTCTCATTTACTTTAATTTTAAACACAGCCATAGATAGTTTATTTAAGTTAACATAATTGATTAGACATTTGGGAAAAATGGTGAGTGATTCATATGAAATAGTGCTCCACTGACCTGCCAAACATTTACGTTTGGCAGTAGCTGAGATAACAGGAAATTCTAAATCTACTAAATTATAAATCTAATCCCAAGATTAGATTCTATCCTTGGGTTCTTCAAACAAGATTTGTAACACTGAAAAGCCAATTCTTTCATGAACACCTATGTCATCTCTGAACTCAGCTAGATCAAACTAGATGTTAGCTAAGGTTCTTTCCTAGCTCCTAAATCCCATGATTTGCCTTTTGTTCAGGTGATAAGTTAGTTTCCAGCAATGTCAACCAGTGTATTTATAGATGCAGAAGATAAAAATTAGACACTGTTTTCTTTTTCTGTATTGCTTTGATTGTAACTCTTTTTCTAGAGAGGGGGGCAGACAGTTGCATGCAAATATGTGTTGCTTATAGGCTACATATTTGAGATGTGTTGTCTAATCAGATTCATAGGAATTCCATGAAAGAGTTGCTTTTATTACTGGCCACATTTTATCTATCTCTGAGAAGGGTGATGCTCACAGGGGTTGAGCAACTTACCTGAAACCACATAGCGTTAAGCAGTAGGAGCACACTGGAGCCCCCTCTCTCTGTCTCTGTGTTGTACTGGTTGCTCTTTATTAAAGATCTAACATTTGTCAGGCTCTGTGGTAGGTGATTCGTGGGCATTTGTTCATTAAATGCTCACAGCACTCCCGTGGAGTAATTCTCATTAAAATCAGGCATTTTCTTTGTATGAGGTATTAGAATTGACAAAGCCAATGTATATTACAGAGAAAGAGAGAGAAAACCACAAACATAAATAACAAGAACTGAGGCTTTGATGGAAGCTGTTTAAGAAGTGTGACTGCAATTTTAAAGTCTATAGCTTTCATCCAACTCAGATTATTCATCATTGTCTACCAAGCCAGAAATTCCAGAATGACTTTGTTTGTAAGTCTTTTATTTTGTTATTAGTAGACGATAAAATGTTACATTATAGTTTTTGCTCTTAAGAATCTCAGATTTATTTTCTACTGAAGGTTGTGTAAATTTAGAAAGTTAGTAACTTCTATGAATATTAGTTTCCTCATCTATAAAATAAGCATAGTTCCTACTATGAGGGCTGTTATAATTATTAGGATCAATATAAGCAAAACATATATTAAAAACAATAGTTATATGAGAAGGAATGACTTTGGGGTGGAGGAAAGTTGAATAATTATCTGGGAAATGCTGAGTTTGAGCTGGGTATATGAATCCAAACAGACAGGATATGGATGTCCCCACAATATCTTAAGAGAAAGCCAGAGATCTTGACAAGGGCATGGGTAAATTATTTATTTAAAAACTGACCATGGAATTAACTTTCATATTTTCCATTCCAGTTTCCATCATCTTATTTGTGGTCTATTTTTTCTTCCATCTATGGAAACTTTCCTTTTCTTTTTCCTTTTTAAAAATTGGCCTTTCCTCCTTTTCTCAATTTTGTATTTCATTTTAACACTATGTTTTAAGTATATAAAGACACATACACATGTACATGCATGTAAGTAATGGAACTACACAAGGCGCAGATAGGAATGAATATGAGTTTTAGCAAGGTTTGAAATATTTTATTATCTGTCATAGGAGAACACTAGAATGTGTTTTATCATATATTCCCTTTTTTTTTTTTTTTTTTGGAGGAACAGGAATTGAACTCAGGCCCTCGCACTTACCAGGCAAGCACTTATTCTATTGAGCTATCTCTCCATCCTCCATATGTTCCTCTAACTTCTCTCACATCAAAAATATAAGATTTAGTTCACTTTTGATATGAATATTCAGTTAGCTTAAAAATTACATTGAACTTAAAAAATGGAAAATAAAAATTTCATCTGTTAATGTAATGTCAAAGATTAGACATAGTAAGACAATTGTATATTGTTATTACACATAGAATTGCTTATACTTTTCTAATATTCTTCAAGATAGTATCATTTTCTTGTTCCTTTCCTGAAGCAGAGTAAGTTAGCTAATGTTATCTTCAGCATTAAGAGCCTGTGTCCTTTCCAGGCTAACATCTACACTACTTCAGCAGCTCTGTACGTGGAGACAGCTCGAGGCTGCTCTCCTCATCTGCCCAGAGTCTCAATTATTCCTGTGAAGTTTTGAGCTATGTGAACACTTATGAAGCTCCAAACTCCTAGGGAAAAAAATAATAAACTTTTGAGAGTGAAGATAGCACTAATTCTTTCAAAAATTATTTCCACACAGCTGCTAAATAAATAAAAATAAGATGAACCAAATAGTATTATGTTAAGTATACTGAATTTTAAAACTTCTACATCAGATTCAAGGGTGCATGCTTATAATCTCAGCTCTGGGAAGGTTCAAATCTGGAAGATCACTATGGATCTTAGCTGTGCAGGGAGATACTGCACAAAATAAGAAATACAGGAAAGCAAAACAAAACAGCCCCAAAACAAACAAACAAACAAATTAATTTATTTATTTAAGAAATAAATTAAACAGCACATCGGTTATCTAATAGATTCAGAGTTTAAAAGTCCAAAGTCATTCTGAACAACCTAAAATCAAAGCATTGCCAGAGCATAGAACTGAACAGAAAATTTCTTTCTTTCTTTCTTTCTATCTTTCTTTCTTTCTTTCTTTCTTTCTTTCTTTCTTTCTTTCTTTCTTTCTTTCTTTCTTCCTATGTAGTGGGGGTTGAATTTAGGATCTTCTAGGCAGTTTCTTATGCCACTATACTATCTTCCCAGCCCAAGAAAAGAATCTAATTTGCTGCTTTCTCTCCTTGCAGAGATGGCCTATGTTCCTTGGCTATTGGCTCATCCCTAAATGCCCTATTCTTACACACATTGTAAAGAGTAAAAGCACTCAAACAAAATTTCAAAACAAGATAATAGGAGGGTAACATTGGTTAACACATTGTGTATTGTTATCTTCAAAGGATTAAGTGTATGAGATCTAGTATAAAAAATTAACCAAAGAATATTAGCACAGTGTGCTGTGCTGGTCCTGTTCCTGGGGCACACCGAGTCAGTGACTTGAGACTAGGCATGGTGGCTTCCTTCTGTAATACCAGTGCTTGGGAAGCTGAAAACAGGAGAATCACTATTAGTCCAATTTGTGTAGTGAGACCCTATAGACCCTGTACTAAATACATTTTCTTCTCAATGAACTAAGATAAATTAGTATAATTATCATATATATTTTTTTTTCATTTCTTCTTTTCTCCTTTCCCTCATTCTAAATTAACTTTATGTTTGGACAGTTTCTTTCCATTTTACATCTATTATTAATTTTGGATCTTGTTTACTGTTCACTGTTTTAGCTTCTAATACTAGGAAGACAATACAATGTTTACATATATGAGTCTGATTTAGCTGACTTGTGAGTATGGTCTCAAGTTGTATCCCTTTAACTATAGATGTCTCAACTTTGCACTTATTTATGGCTAAGTAAGAATCCATTGTACAAAAAGATCATAACCTTATCAGCCATTTTTCAGTTAATAGGCATTTAGATTATTTCTAAGATTTAGATATTATAGACTGTGCTGCTATAAACATGAGTACAAATTCACCACTGTAGTATGATGTTTTTAGTTCATTTGGGAAGATACCCAGTTCATTTGGGAAGGAGAAGAGCTGGGTGGAGTGGGATCTATAATTCAAATTTCTAAAGGAATCTCCATACTGATTTCCACAGTTGTTGCACAAGTCTACACTTCCATGAACAGTGGAGAAAGGTTCCTTTTCCCCTCCAGCCCCTCTAGTAGTTATTATGGTTGATTTTTTTGATAAAAGCCATTCTTGTGTGTGATGGAATCTCAGGATTGTTTTAATTTGCCTCTGTCTAATGACCAATGATGTTGAACATTGTTTCACATATTTATTTGTCATATATATTTCTTCTGAGAATTCATATTCATCTCAGATGCTCATTTTGGATTGGATCTTTGAATTTGGAGGATCTGTTGTTTCCAATTCTTTGTCTGAGGTACAGTTGGTTATAATTTTTTCCCACTCTGTGAGTTGGATTGTCACTCTGTTGGTGATTTTTTGACTAAAGCAATAAAACAAGAGGAAGAAATAAAAGGAATCAGGATAGTACAGGAATTTGATTTATCATTATTTGTAGATAACACAATACTCTAAAACTTTGAGATTTAATATTTAAATTGGGTTGCATAGGTGGAGCAAAATTAGCACTGAAAATATAATAGCAATCCTGGACACAAGCAACAAACTCACTGAGAGAAAAATTAGGGAACAATCCCCTTCACAATAGCATACAAAAAATGAAATACTTAGGAATCAATCTAACAAAGTAAATAGAAAATCTATGGATTTAATAATGGAAAACTACAGTAACCTGAAAAAAGAAATCAAAGAAGATAAGAAAATGGAAAGGTATCTCTTTCTCATGGGTAGGTTATACTTCCAAAATTGTTCTATAAATTTTATATAATTTCAATCAAAATACCATTAGCATACCACATAGATTTTTTTTTTAATGTTATAGCCAGCTGAGCCTGCCCTGGGATGGGGCTAGCACAGCATGTGGTGCTGGGGATCGAACCTTGGTCCCTGAAGTTGCCTAAGCTTGCCCAACCAGGCACTTTAAACTGCTGAGACATCCTGCTTGCCCCTTCATGGAATTTTTAAAAATTCCTAAAATACGTTTGGAACCAGAAGAGATTTGAATTAGCAAGAGCAGTCCTGGTCAAAGGCAAATCAGGGGGCATCACAATTCTTGACTTGAAATTATACTCTGGCTACTGTGATAAAATCAGCATGGTACTGGAAAACAAGCAAAACAAAACAAAAAACAAACAACAAAAGAAAACAGATCAGAGGATCACTGGAACAGAACAGAAGATGCAGAAATAACCAAAACCACACTCAGACACATTATCTTTGACAAAGTGGCCATGTAATTACACTGAAAGAAAGTTTATTTACTAAATGGTGCTGGAAAAATTGCCTTTCCACGTGGTAAAGGCTAAACCTAGACCCATGTCTGTCATCATGTATTAAAGTGAAGTCAAAATGGATCAAAGATCTAAATATTAAAACAGAAACACTAAATCTGCTGGAAGAGAAAGTAAGTAGAAAGCTTAAAGACATAAATGTAGGCGGAGAGCTCATGGACAAAACCCAGACCAATGGGAAACACTGCAAATGAGATCTTTATTAAAAAGCCTTTTTTTTTTTTCTTTTCTTTTAAGGACTCATATTTATATTGGGTCTACCTAGATGACCCAGGATGATCTTCTGTATTCAAAGTATCTGATTAGTATAATAAATCCCGTCTGCTACTGTACATGTTTTTGTCTTTGGACATAATGCACTCATAGGTTCTGGGGATTAGGATGTGGACATCGTTGGTAGACAGGGTTGTAATTCTGCCTATGTTCTGCTTACTGTATTAAATACATATCATGGTAAATTAAATAGAATATTTATAAAACAACATAAAGGATATTAGATTTGAGTATAGTCAGATTTTCATAGTGGTGCTGAAGAATAACCAAATAAATATTATACACAAAAAGTTATCTTTTGGGTGTTGCATGCACATGGATACTTGGAGTGATGAACTTCTTGAGGGACTTTATCTTTTGAGAAAGGCAAATTAGTGAGTCATGGTAAGTTACTCTAGGCAATGTTATCCTTTAGAATTTTCCGAAATGAATCCACTTTGAAAAAAATATTTATTTATTTAGAGACAGGATCTTAATATTTCTTGCAGGTTAGCCTTGAGCTTACTTATGCAGCTCCTGCTGGGCTTAAACTCCAAGTGATCTTCCTGCCTCAGTCTCCTGAGTGGTGGAATCACAGGCATACCATAGGGACAGACCCACAAAAGTCCTGTGGAGTTCACATCTTACCACAGATTTCCTCAGATGCCAAACATGGAACTATAGTACTTCATGTTTGCTCTGTTAGATTTTGGACTTGCTTTGGTCCCATTCTTTTCTGTCCTCTATTTATATCTGTTAAAATCGGGATGTTTATCTTGTGCCACTGAATGCTGGAAGTGTTTATCTTATATGTATAGGGGCTTAAATGTATAGGAGCTTGCAGCTAAGAGTTTACCTTTAATCTCAGAGAAGTGGGACTTGAACTTTTCAGCAATTCTGAAACTGTTAGGACTTTGGCACTTGTCTCAGTTACTTATTCCTCATTGCTGGGACAAAATACTCAGCACCCAAAATGAGGGAAGGAAAGGCTTATTTAGCTCACAGTTAGTGGAAGTTTAGGTTCATACTTGGCTGGCTCCAAGGCAGAGCAGCACATGGCAGAGAGCAACAGCTCATGGTGGCAGGAAAACAGCAAAACAACAAGGGAAAAGCAGTGGCTCCAACTGCATGGAGAGAGAGCAAGCCTCTCTAATTTCCTTTTACTGCATGCAGGCTATCTGCCCCAGGTTAGGTGTAGCACTCATACCCATACACCCATCACCATTCATACCCATAACCCCAGAATTGGGTCATGCAGTAATCACAACCTCTCTACGTACACCCCATGACTACAAGACGCTTTTCAGGGATACCTAATACAAACTGTAAGAGTGCTCTTGGAGATGGAGTAACTGCTTTTTGCATCAAGCATTGTGCATGAGTCTTTTGGGGGCTGCAGATGGAATATTATGTTATCTAGTTGTCCCAAAACTTTATTTGGTCATACGTTGGACTTTTCTGAACTCCCTGTGTATAGGAAATTTGATGCTGGGATTAGGGGTGTGTGATATTCAATAATTTGCTGATTGTAATTAGCATAAATCTGCATGGCATGACCCAAAGGCTGGTAGCCTGGATGGGACAAAAGGCGAAGGCAGGCTGGCTGTTTCCTGCTTTCTGCCAGACATGCAATTAACTGTTTCTCTTCTGTGATGAGTATCTGGCATCATACTTGGAGGCAACTGAGTATAGACTGAAACCTCTAAATGGTGAGCTAACAGTAATTGTTTCCTCCTTTAACTTTGGGGGTTGGGTATTTTTTCTCAGCAATAAGAAAAATAAGACAGTTACCTACAAATAAATGAAAGTTCAAAAAACTATACACATCCACATTTGTGTTCATTCAAGCACATGCTTATAAGAATATACATAAAATAGGGGAAAACTGAACAAGGTTAATGTTCTGGTTGTGATACTCTCTTACATGTATGCAGGATGTTAATCCCTGGAGAAACTGGGTAAAGTGAATATAAGTTTGTCATTATTTATTGAAGCTTCTTGGGAAGTTACAAATTTTTCAAATATTGAAAGTGTAATTTAAAAATCCTCATCAACTATTTGCTCTATTTCTGGTTTTGTTACTTTTGTTTGTACAGGAACTTACAGTTACAAGTTTGTAAGAAAGGCTCCTGTAGGCCTCTTCGAGACTTTTAGTTTTCAAAGGGGATCTTAGCCAAAGCTCACTGTCTATCCTGAAACACTGTAATGAACAGTTGCATGGTAGTTTACATGATCAAAATATATTTAACAACTTATAATTCAGAAACAAGATATTCTACCACTTCCTCTGGCCTGGCCCTTTTAAAATTCTTCATAGCATCTAAGACCAGTTCTATCCTTGACCTTCCCCAGTCTTTAGATGCATGCTACAGGCCTCTGCTCAATTCGCCTGATCAAAGTGTGCTTGCTTTGGGGAAATTCTATTTTTACTTGTTTTGCAGATAACTTTTTATCTTGGGAAATGAGGTCAAGTAAACACAGAGCCATAGTCCTGAATTATAGCTGCTGATACTGGGAGCTGTTTAGAACTTTGTCTGGTTTAGAAGAGCAGTCTTTGAAAGCCCCAGAATGAAATGACCCAGTTTCTACTCTATCTTCAAAGGTACCATCTTTTGAATTGCCTCTGTCTCTCAGAAATATGCTGGAGATGAGCTGTGTAAGGGTGTAACCCGAGGTTGTTCATATAGAATTTCTACCCTAATCTGTGCAAACCTTGTCATTATAGACAAAGCTTTACTCACAATAGTGACTATGGCTGTTTCTATTTAGTATTAAATCTATTGATCTGAAGTATAGACTCTCATCTGAGAGAGTTTTCAAATGGCTCATGGAGTGTCTTCCCTCAGGGATGAAGTATATCTTAGCTACTTGTGGGCTTTTAAAAGGAAGCTCATCTTATCTCTTGGCAAATGCATTCTTTTGATTTGCTGGCAATTTAGTTATTCCAAATGGACATGTGCAAAATACAGGAAAGAAGAAGGGGAAAAGATTTATGTTAACCTCATACCTGGTTCCTTTTCTAAGCTCTGCATTTTACAGGAATGATAATTTCTCTCAGGCAATACACCATGCTAGGAGCACAGTGGGCTCCTGGAGTGAAGGGTGACCTATTGCACTGAGAACCCCTGAGAGCATATACTCAATAGTCTGTGAAATGCTAATTAGGCTGCATTATGCCACACTAACCAATCTGAAATATAGCAGGGATTCATTATCACATTATGTTACAGCATCAAATGTTACCATTTTACATGGAATTATCATAATAAATAATAGTATGATATAATATCATACAATACTATATTAGGGAAAGATAAAAAATTGAGACTTCATAGCAAATATTTGCTCTACCAGGATTCAGATTTCAGTATTAATTATTTGTTAGTAATGTTACTTAAAGCCTTTGTAGGTTGACTTTTCTTCTCTGTAAGAATTAACTATAATTCTGTAGCATATAGCTCATAAATATCTTGACTAAATAAAAACAGAATACTTAGCAGCATACTACTCTTGAGAAAGGAAAAAATAAAAGAAGCCATTAAAACCCCAATGAAGATCTGTTAGATGTATTGTTTGTCAAAAGCAAATATAAAACAGAATATCTTAGCGCTTGTCAAAATATTTTGTTCTGGAGACCAAAAGTCTTAGGATAGTTCATATATAGAGTGTTGGGAGTTATTTACTCAATAGTTTTCTGTGGAATAAAATAGGCCTGTGTATTAGTAAGGGTTTCTCAGCAGAATGGAACAAAGAATATTTTTTAGATTGGATTATATAACCATGTTGCACAGGCCTCCATAACGCATATGTATGCTACAATGCTTACAACATTGATAACTGCTCAATCCAAGAAACTGGAAACCTCAAAAGAACAGAGCCAATGATGCAGTTCCTGTCCAGAGCTGAAGGCTTAGGTGCCCATCAGAGAGTTGTTTAAGTCCCTGTTTAAAGACTGAAAGATTTAAAGTTGGATACAGCCAGACTATGGCAACTAAAAATACACCCAATGGAAAAGAACAAAGAACTCACATGTGCAGAGGGTCCTTCCCCAACCCCAATGCTACTTATTGCTGCATCTTGGTCTCCAGCTGCCATGGATGTTACTTCCATGTCTTCTCTGCTCAGTTTGTGATCCACATGCTAATCTCTGAGATGTACCTAGAATGTGTCTCTCAATTGAACAGGTTGATAACCAAGATTAATCACTACAGTAGGATCAAATCTTAGGTGTAACCTACTAATATTATGACTTTGGCAAAGTTACTTATAGAAACAGTTCATGCCAGGGCTGAAGGAAGAAATTAGACATCCTTTTTCTTTCCCTTTCAAGCCTTCCATGCTGCAAACCTATTTGTTAGTGCCATCCACTCTCAGGCTTGGTTTTCTCTTTTCAGTAAATCTGTCATCCATGCTCCAAACTGTGCTAAGCCAATTGGTGGACTAACCTAGTAATACACTTCTATGATCCAGTCCACTCACAAATGCCCACCTGTGAGCTCATGATGCTTTGAGGGAACAGCTAGAGATAAGCCACAATATGCAGTAATTCTAGCATAGTTTTAAAAGACAAACTGACTGTGGACAGAGAAACATCACCATACTTTTTGGAGAACATGGTGGAATTTCCAGATCTGGTTAGAATTAACCTTTGAGGGAACATGTGAAATAGGCTACTTTTCTCACACTTCACTTCTCATTAATGAAATGAAAATCAGTGATACAGGATTAGTAACTGGAAGTAAGGCCTATTCATAGATTTATTCTTTTGTTATAGATTTTATATTATTTTTAAAAACTTTATGATTGTGGTATACAGTAATGATAGTTCTTGTTTCTACTAAAATGAAAATCTAAACTCTCTTCAATCTCAGAATGCTCCACATATTCTTCCTTCTGCCCATCTGTTGAGCAAATCTCAGTTCCTTTGCTTTTTCTTTCGTTCTGCCTCTTGCATCTTTTCTCTCGCGTTTTTAGGTCTACACTGTCAACAGAACAACAAATCAAAATAAGATTCATAGCATTTGCCGATTTCTGTGGTGGAAATATTGCCATCTTACCAATGTGATGGCACTGAAGGTGGAATAAGGTAGACTGTGCAGGAGCACTCCTCTGCCATTATTTCTGTGACACAAAAACAGACACAAAATATTCTCAGGAGCATAGATTATAAGAGAACATATAACCAGAGAAGAGCAACTTTTGACTATCTCTTGCCTTTAAGTAAAGTCTATTGGATTATCGCTTTATATGATTTATTTTTTAAAATAATGTCTATGTTTCCTAGCTGGCTCACAAATTCCCTGAAAATTCAACAGCAGGCTCTTGCAATGTGTCACATACTGGTTTGAGCAACCACTCTGTGCACTCCAGATGTTCTCAACAGTTCTGCCCAACTTCAGATTCATTTTGTTATTCTCTCTCTCTCTCTCTCTCTCTCTCTCTCTCCCGCTCTTTCTCTCTCTTTCTCTCTTTTGACATTTCTGAAATCAAGATACTCTTATAATCACTGATAATCACTGATGCAACAATTGTGTTGCAGATAACTCTACAAATACATTAACTCACTTGTTTTTCTAATATTACCCTGTCTTTATATACATAAGAGGGACATGTGACAAAAAATCCAACTTTTAGAATCATCTTTCTTAAGTGGGAAATAAGGCAAGAAAAATATGTCACCTATGAGTTCATAACAACACCTATATTCATGTTTTATGGTAACTTACAGGTTAAGTAAGTTAAATGGGTAAGTCAGATTTCTCATGACCTTGCAGTGTAGTCCATAGATATTGTATAGATGAGCGGTTCTCAACCTGTGGGGTAGTGACCCCGGCAGGGGTCAAATGATCAAAACTCAAGGGTCGCCTAAAGCCATTCCGAATCATAATTGTAGCAAAATTACAGTTTTGAAGTAGCCACCAAAATTATTTTTTGGTTTGGGGTCACTGCAACATGAGGAGCTGTATTGCAAGGTCATGGCATTAGAAAGGTTGAGAACCACTGGTATAGATAATTTTAACATAGCAATCTCAATGTCTTACACTTAGTAGGTATACAATAATTGCTGTTGACTAGATTTCCTACAACTTTATTAATATTTAATTCAAATGACCCCAGTGGCATTCTTCATGAAATCTAGCCTTTTGGAAACAGTGATAGGAAAGCTTGTTTTGATAAATGTCTGACATGATGAGACAACCTGTACAAGCTGGTGGGTAAAACCTACCAAGAATTTTAAACACAAGTCTATTTTATCCTTTTCTGATCTGCTGTGGTGATTAGTTTCATATGATACTGCATGTATTAGATTTTGTCTTTACTAGTTACTGATCTCAACATTAAAATAATAATTTCCTTAAGGGATCATGGCTTATGTTTTGATATCACTTATGCTACTTAATCTGTTGTTGGATTGATTGTTCTGTTTGTGTAACTGGCACATGAATCACCTCCTCAAATATAACACTCAAATATAAATTCAGCTGTGCCTTCACTGCCACCATATCTTAAAGTTGTGCCTGTCAGTCTAAATTGGAAACCATTCTAAAGCATTCTATAATGCATGATCTCTCTTCATTTGGCTCGTGGTCAGTAAATCAAGAGATTGATAGTTGGATAAATCAAATTATAAAAGATCTCCAGTGAATGTAAGAAAGCCTTTAGTGTACTGACCTTCAAAGTGAGAGTACTCAGGTGTCTACTAAAAGGAACAGTAATAGAAATATATAGTGAACAGACCTTTAAGAGATAATCATGTTTAATATATGACCAAATCTGGATTTCTTAGATTTATGTGGACACGATTAATTTTGTTCATTACGGCTTATGGAAATATAAATCTCAAATTATATATTCAGCCACAATCATGCAAGCTATCATACAGCTAGCTTCGATTTTCACTTGAGTATATTCCCTGTTATGGAAGAGAAAGGTCGTAGTTCACTAATATCTTTATTTTCTGTTAGTCATAGCATCACTAGAATGCTAAACCTATAACAACTACTTATTATTATTTTTTATTATTATGGCCAGCTCAGCCTGCCCTGGGGGTGGGGCTTTCCTAAGCAGGCACTTTAGATCACTGAACCATCTCACTGGCCCTGCAACTACTTATTGATTTCTAGTTCTAATTAGCACTTTGGTAATGTTTCATTTCTAAACTCTTACTTTGATATCATGAAAATAGAATATTTTTAGTAGTAGAGACTACCTTTTTGTGATATCTTTATATCCTTAAGCTTGGCTCATAAGTCCTGGATTGCTACATTTGCTGTGTTATTATGTTTTTATTTATTTATTTATTTAAGTTTTTTGAGACAGGGCCTCACTATGTGGTACTGGCTGGCTTTGAACTCAATGTGGATCCAGGCTGGCCCCAAACTCAAAGTGATACTCCTGTCTCAGGCTCCCAAGTGCTAGAATTATAGGCATGAGCCTCTATGCCTGGCGATTTGCCATCTGTTTTTTTTTTTTTTTTTTTGCCATCTGCTTTTAAAAACTGATAAATTCTGTGACATATTTTATTGCATTGTGTTTTACAAAATTTAAATCTCCCCATGAGAAACTTCATGAAAATTTAATTGTAAATGCTGCTAATTTCACAAGTCATACTTAAATCTGTAGCTGAAAATACTTTTCTTAGAGAAGAAGACATCCTCTAATTGCTATGTAAAATTTCAGACTGAAAAAGTTCTTATAGATTTAATTCTTTCTCACTTATAGTCAGAATTAATTGCTTTCTTGGTTAATTTAAATATTAGTACTAATCATCCTCCTAGAGATTATTTAGAACAAAAGGACAATGAAGAAGAAGCTATAATAATACTTGGCTGTCTCTAAGGAGCACAGTTGAAGGGCTCAGTATTTAATCTTTTGACTTTTTGTGAAGTAATTTTGAAAATGAGTATTTTAGACTACTGATCCAATTTAACCCTGTCAAATGATAGAAAAAGCATGTAATCCAGACGTAGCTCATCTGCCACATTTCAGTGTTGAAGTCAAGGCCTTTCACAAATCTTTGAAAAGTATTCGAGGATCAGTGTACCACTATTTTTAAAATTTTTTCTCATTTTCATGGCATATGAACATTATATGTCACTTTTCCCTGACAGTTTCGGTAATAGAAAATCTTCAGTGTGTTTGGAATAAGGGATCTTAATAAAATTTCATTCCCTTCCAGGGATATGCCGAAAATCAGAAAGTGTAAGTATTAAAGTAGAATACTATTCAAATGCATTCTGAAAAATTTCCATTAAGAAAATCAATAATTTGCAATAAATTTACCAGAAAAATAAGTTAGACTAATCAATTAGACAGCTTTTTAGGAGGCTTTGTCTGCTGAACTGTCCACTGAAGAGGAGAGGCACGCTGCAGACTCAGAGGTTCAATGTTTGAAGAGCACCGAGGAACTGCAAAGGAGGAAGTGATGGCTGAAGGAGCTGGAATTTTTGGAAAGTGGAGGTGGAATTCGAGAAGACCTGTGGTTGTCAGAGATTTGAGGGGACTCTCACAAAGTGCTGTATGATCTAGAAAGCATGTTATGACTTGAATTCTAGGTCTTATGTAGCTTATTGAGTTCATGATATTGCTTAGAAAGCTCCTGTGATTCCAGAAAAGAAGGGAATTTTCAGATTCAATGATCTCTGTTCTATCACGGTCTATATATCAGTTGATATTGTCTAGAGAAATACAGCTATAAATGCAAATGTGTGCACATACACTTTAAAATATATGTGTGTGTGTATATATATATATATATATATATATTCACTTCCTGTTCTCCCAGTAAACAACTGTGATTACTATTGTTGTGGTATTATTACTTCTTTACAGTTATTGATTTACTCATTTACCCATTTAACATCTTCCCAGATAACAAGCCAGTCAGGAATTGGCTTGCGGACTGTGGAGGCTACATGAGTCCCAAATGTACAGCCAGCAGCAACCTGGTGATCTAGGGATGCTAATGATTGGTTTCAGTTCAAGTTTAGATAGCTGAGAGCCAGGATAGTCAGTGATATAAGTTCAAATTTGAAAATCAAGAAGCTCAAAACTCAATTGAGATTTCAACTGGATTGAGCTTAAGAAGTTGGGTAGGAAACACTCCAACTTGTGGAGAATCAGCATGTGCCTTCACTCTTTAGGCCTTCAGCTGGTTGGACTCGGCCCACCCACACTGGGGAGGGTCTACTCACTTAAGTGTTGATCACATCCAGAAAAATACAAACTCCAAATGTTTAATCAAATGCCTAGATCATCCATGGCACCGAAGTTCATACAGAGAATTAGCTGCTCTATTATAATTAACTGGCATTTTATGTAGCATAAAAATGTTGAAATTCTCTATACTATATGATTTTCAGGCAGTGTTTAAATAATTAAAAGCATTAATGGAGTCATTCCTGATTCATATCTGGAAAAAGTCATAGAAATGTTTATTCAAACTCCTTCACATTATTTTTAAAAAGACAATTTTCTGTGGGTGTCAGAGGCCAGGAGAGGCCATACTGGTTTGACAGTTTGTGCCCCTTCTCAATGCCAAGAAAAGTGTCACTGAACAGAGGACTGCATTCTCTTAGTTCACCTATTCCTCCTCTTTCTTTTTAATCTACCCCTTAAATTTCCTGCAATTCTTCCTACCTTTTCCTTTTCTAGGCTTCTTGATTTCTCTTTTACTGTCTTTTTTTTTTTTTTAACCTCTTTTTCCTTTTCTACTTATTTCTCATCTTTTACTTTTTTTTTCTCCTGGGGAAAAAATGTAACAAAGAATATGTCCTTATTTTAGTTTGTTCTGTCTTTGCCTGGAGGAAAGGCTGCCCTGTTCCTCTCATTCTGATGGCTTTTCTTTGAGCCACTTGAAGATGTACTCAAATTCAGAATGTCTCTAAACACTTAAAAAGTACCCGTGGGAGAACTCTGGGTGACACATGCCATCCTACAAGAAAGATGGTTTGGTGCTCAGTAAAATTAACACTTAGTAGCACAGATTTTGTGTTAGGTACTAATATATGTTAGCTTCTTTATCTCAGGCATAACACAGAAAGGCCAAACTCTGATAATCTGATTCAAAAAATGCAGAAAAGGTATGTAAATTATAGACCAAAAATCACAGCAGTGATACCTCTTGGGTTTCTCATCTTGCATTATCTCCATCTTTATTATGATTTTATTGTGATTACTATTGTTGTGTTATTATTACTTCTTTATATTTATTGATTTACTCATTTATCCATTTAACATCTTACTCAGGTAACAAATATTCATTTAGGTTTTACTCTGTTCTCGGTGTATGTTGGTGAAACACATATAAATAAGATCAGGTTTTCCCTCAGAAAGGGCTAATGTGGCATAAGAACCAAGAATTTGGATTCCAAAATTGTGTGGTGTTTGAGGCTCACTTATTTTTCACTCACTTAGAGATTACTTTTCCCAAGCCTTGGTTGGTTCAGAGTTAATTATGTGTAAGGATTTGCCACCAGTGTAGAGTAAGATGCTTGAGACTAGGGGCTCTCATAAACATTTAGTACTGCAGTTATTGATAGCTGGCTGTCTTAGTTACTCTTCTCTTGTTGCTGAGACAAATACCCGACACTCAAAATGAGGAAGGAAAGGTTTATTTAGCTCACACTTACTGGAGGTTTCAGTCCATACTCAGCTGGCTCCAAGGCAGAGTCGCACATGGCAGAGGGCAACCATTCATGGTGGCAGCTAAGAGCAAGGGGACAGGGAGCTAGCAGCAGCTCAAGCAGCTAACTTTTCCTCCCTTACATTGAAATGCAAATCACCTGCACCAGAGGAGGTACAGCACCCATTCTTACAATAATCAATTACAAATTCCAGAAGCTGCCCCAAGACTGCATGAGATTTTGGGGAGATACCTAGACACAAACCATCACACTGGCCAATGATGTATGGAATCAAACCAACAATACAGATGTGTGGGACAACAGTCAGTGCAGGAAGCACTTGGCCTCAGCTAGAAAGATCACAGAGGCTTTCTGGACAACAGAGTATTTAAATCAAGTCCCTAGGTTGAAAAGAAACACAGAAGGTGGCTAGAAAAGAGGCAAAGGTCATTAACTGTTACAAAACCAGTGAGCTATAAGAAACTGAGGTAAGGCGTGGGGAGGAGTACTTAAAGAAGGGTTTATTGAAACTGGTAGCAGACTTTGTGGGAGCTTTAAGATAGCACAGGCGAACCACCTATTTCACAGATAAGAAGGTTGAGGCCTCCATAATTTGGTTGGAATCATTTGCCCAATGTCAAGCAGCTGGTGAGCTAGAGAATATTTTGTACCGTGTACTGTTTCTCCTGTATCTGAGACAGGAAAGCAGCCTGCTCTCAATGTGTAAATAGGAGTCAAAAGTTTCTGATTAGAAGTTCGCATCAACAGGTATGTCTGTAGACAGCTGACAATCTTCTCTTTTCTAGTTCTATGTAATAATACCTAGCATACTGGGTTATTGCTATCATTAACAGACATATGTAGGGCTGGCCAGATAGCTTAGTGGACTAAATCCCCTGCTTAGGCTAAGCGTAGTGACTGGGATTCAATCCCCGGCACATCACACCTTGCCAGCTCAGCCCCTGTAGTGAACAGAGAAGGCAACTGAGACTGAGCATGGTAGTGTGCCTCTGTAATCACAACACTGGAGGCTGAAAATAGAGGATCACTGTGAGTAAGATCTAAGTAGCAAGACCCTGTAGACCCTGTACTAAATACATTAAAGAGAGAGAGATGGAGAAAGTCATGTAAAATTTTAGCAAGTTGTATCTTCTGCTCAAAGGCAAATTACTAGTCTTTGGTTGTTACCACTGCTACTGCTGTTGCTATTATGAGGCCTCTAGCAAAATGAATATGTTTTTCCCATGTTTGCAACAGTCATCTGGGATAAAAGAGCATGTATGCACAACATTTGCACATGTGTACAGAGCATGTGACTGCACACGCAGTAGGAAGAGAAGATTTTGTTGTTTTCTTCTTTTAAACCAGGTCCATGCACTTCATTGAGAATCTGGAGAAAAAAACTGCATCTTGTGGTTCAGTGAATCTTATGTAATTACTGGGGAAACAGATGGCCAACCCATTGCAGACAGGTAATTGCTTTACAAATGGATTTAAAGATTGGAAATGAGATAAAGTATATTTTCCTTATGATAGCAATATTTTTGAGACTCTTGGACAATTAAAATAAAAAATTCCCATTGAAAAGCACATTTTATTTCTACTTTTAAGCTATTGGGAAATGTATGCTTTGTACATGGCTAAGTAAATATTTGAAAGAAAATGGAGCCACTCCTTGTGCTAGACAAATGCTCTATTCTCAGTTGGTTTTCTTTCCAGGTAGGAATTGAACAATTGAAAATTAATATTATTCATTCATTCATTCATTCATTCATGCATTCATTCAACTGGCCAACCCTCATTAAACACCCAGTATCATCCTGTTATGTGCCTCTCTTCTTCCTCCATTTTGATCCTATATACTTTCTTTTTTTTTTTTTTTTTTTTTTTTTTTTTTTTTTTTTTTTTTTTTTTTTTTTTTTTTTTTTTTTGTCTTTTTGAGACAGGGTCTCGCTGTGATCCTATATACTTTCGATTCCCACAAAAATTTAGAAGCCATGTGCCAGTACACACAGTTAATGGCAAAGTAAAGTGAGGTAGTCCATTAAGAGATTAATATTCCTCTGTCAATCAAACAAAAATAGTATGCAATTTGATTCACAAATGTTATCTCTTGCTAATTTACCTGGGGAAAACAATTGAATAGAAAAAAAGGACTACTTGTATGACTACACACATCTACAACAGTAAAAGTTTTTAAGGAAATTAAAGGTTCAATTCAAAATGACAATATAAAATGAAGATCCTCTACATCGATTCTGTGAAATATTGAAAGTTCTTCAAATTTATTTGCAAATGTTTTTAAAAAATTTGAACAAGAGATAAAAACATTCTCACAGATAAAAATGGATTTCAAGAAATCACCAGTTCTATCTTTATAGCTATGTAAAGGTAAGTATGACAATGACTGGGAAATATCAAATCAAACTGAAAATCAGTGTATTAGAAGAGTGGAATGTTCATTTTTCAATCTTTAAAAAATTAATTTTTTATAATACACTGCAAATGAATGCCAGAGACTTGTTTTGCACGTGATCAAGTTCCAATATGGCTTCTTGAAAGATGAAAATAATAAAAGCTTCCCTACTTTTAGAATTCTGGTAACCTTACAGAAATAAGTGGTTCTGTTTCTTGGCCTTTCATCTCCTTTATTCTCTATTGTGAAAGGCATTTACAAGTATATTGAATATCTTCTGCGCATGAATTCAACTGCTGCTGTTGCTCAACAGACTGCCTTCATCCTTTGTTTGGCTGTCATAGTTGCTATCACAGGAACTGCCAGCAGAGGGTTCAGGAACTAAAATGGAGAGTTTTAAAAATACCAGTACATGTCTTCCTTTTCTGCATATTACCCAATGTATATGTTAGTCCTATTGTACTCTAACCTTGTTCAGCACAAGGACCATAAAGCTTATCTAATACAAAGACATTTTCTGTACACAAAAGAAAACAAGTATGCTTATTAATTACTGTATCTGCTAGCAATGAAAAGGGAAGATGCTGACTTCCTTGAGAGTAAATTTTCATTGTTTTCTTTATACTTATGTCAGGTTTTTGTTTGTTTAATTTTTCAGCTTCTTAGATGTTATGTTTCAGTCACTTAGGATAATTTCTCAATCAATGTTGGATAGGAAAGATAGAAGTTTACATTTGCTATTTCATATTGTTAATATTTTATAATACATGAAAGTGACTAAAATTATTTGTGGTTGATTTTAAAGTTGAAAAATAACTCTATATCTTAAGGACAAATTTTTGTTAGTGTTAGCATTTATAAAGTGACTGCTGCTGACGTCTCCTATTTGCATTCAGTGTACTTCATGCCTGACCTTCCACAGCCTCTTGCCAACCATCTGCTACAAACTGAAAGGTGTATTTTCAAAGCTGCTCTCCTAAAGAATCTAAAGAACACACACTATCTTAAGATCTCCGTGAAAAAGAAAGAATGTATTGGTTTTTATGCTTTTATTTTAGTCTCTTCAAACTTCACTCTAGATAAAAATCACTCTAGTCCTTCGGGGATAAAAACAGATGTCTCAAACAGGACTGGATCACACAAAGTCAGACTTTGCCTGGGGCAGGTGGGTGGAGAGCATTCTTTACTGAGGACCATCTGGATTTTGACGAGATGAAATATGATAATGAAAATATTGCCTTGTCGCCCCTGTGGAAGTTTGGCTGAGTATCAGTGATGATTTGTCAAGACCATTCACAACAGGTAACGGTATGTAAATTTTTTTTTTCTTTTTTGCCTTTTTGAGACAGGGTCTTGCTATGCAGTTGAGGCTGGCCTTGAGCTCACTTTTGTAGCCCAGGCTGGTCTCGAACTCACACCAATCCTCCTGCCTCAGCCTCCCGAGTGCTGGGATTACAGGCGTGCGCCACCACGCCCGGCTGGTATGTAAATTTATATAGTTATAGACCATATAGCCATATTATGCTCAGTAATGTACTATAAATGTGACAGTGACTTATAGATTATATCCCCAGTTATATCTCAAAAATCAATCTCTGATGTTTATACAATGAAGAGATCACCTATTGAAGTCTCAGAACATACCTCCATTAGTAAGTGACACATGACTTTAGGTAGAGGTATATGTTTGTGTGTATCTGTGTACATGTGTATACATATGTGTAAGCATGTGTATTTTATGTTTATGTGTATATCTGGTGTATATATATAGTGTATAAATATATATGGTATATATATATATATATATATATATATATATATATGTAGTGTATAAACTGTTTTAAGTTCTTTCTTTGGTTCAGATTCTCTCCCACACCTCAAGATTATTGGCATAATTTAGCAAATACCAAACATCAAAGTTGTTATTTTTAAATTAAGGCTAGAACTTCTAAATGAGCACAAAGGGTCTCAAAGACAATGTGTTGAATTTTAAGTTCTTGACAATTTAAAACTCAGAAAACTGGGATAAGTTCTCTACATCAATCCTGTTTATGAGGTGCTAGTGATTTGATTGATTTTCAACACTCCCAGGGTCCACATTTTTCTGTAAAGCCCTGCGTCATGAGACACCTATTATGGGCACCCGCTGTTTCCTACTCACCCCTCGCTTCGCAGAATACTACAACGTCTCTGTGTAGATGAATCTGTGAGCAAGTCAGGACAATCCAGGCTGCCTGGGGCCTTTTTGTTGTAAACAGGGCACATTTTCAGTGGACTACACATTATTTTCCAGAAAGATCACAAGCATGAAAAGGAAGGTTAGGTTGAAGTGCTATTTTTAGGACCACACATATTACCAGCATGCTTTAAATAATGCATCACATAATGCTATTTATGGGAGTTCTTCAACATCTATTTGAATGTATTAGGATCAAAAGAAACCTCCTGCATTTCTAAAGTTAAGCTGAGGCTGGAAATAATCTCACTTTAATGTCTTTAGTTGAATTCTGTACACATAGACTCCTTCCTAAAACTGTCGTACTCTGGGCTCAGCAGAACCTGATGGTCGCTACTCCAACACCATTTAATTTCCGTCTTGAATAATGTTGTTTAGTATAAGGTGACCTTTTCATAACTGTAAAATTTCCTCGTTAGAAACTGACAGGCTCCCAGGGATTGGAAACCTCTCCCAATAACATGCTGTATAAAGGTGTCTATGTAAGTTTTCCTCATTTAAAATGAAAGGAAGCCTCTCTGTCCACTCCACTAACAGGAGTCAGAGCATTAAAAACAAGCTGTTTAGATTTTGTTTAAAAAATAACTTCTTACAGTGTTAGTTGGTCGAGCTGAAGTCCAATAGGGATCTGATCTTAAGGATCTCAGAATAATTAATAACTCTGTTTTTGGAGTACTCATTACCACTTAGGTACCTAATATAGTTTGCTTAAAATATCCCATATCACAGCTGAAATCTGGGTTCAGAAATATCCAGAAACTTACCATGATTATATAGCAGGTGAGTGACAGAGCAAGAGCCTCATCTATAGTTTTCATGATTTATTTCTTTACTTTGTTTCTTTCTATCTAACAGCATGGATACTTCCTCCAGAAAGGAATGTGAGTCAGATGTGCCACACATACACTAGTTTGTATGCAATTCTTCCACTAACAATATCTATTTGGACTGGAGAATTGCAAGGGCTGTAGACTTCAGCATTGTAGCACCATTATTAGAATACCATTCCTGAACCAGGCTGCTAGGTTCAACCCTTATCCACTGGCTAACTATAGGATTTAGACCTGTCACTTCACTAAGGTTGGGTCTTTTGAGCTACAAAATGTGGATAGGAGCAATAAACCTTTTCTTGGAGGATTTCTCTGAGGAATAAATAAAATGAGTCTTGCAAAATATTCTCAGATAACCCATACAAGGTAGCTGTCATTATTATCAAACTCACATGGAAATGTTGCTGTCTTGCTGCTTCATTTTACAGGGGAAAGAATTGGAAGCAAATCAACTTACAGCTTGCTGGAAATTTTGAATTGTAGTATCAAACAGACAAAGAAGGCTGATGTATAAAATATGCCAATGGTGGAAAGCACTGTGACAAAACATGCAACCTAGAGGAAAGGCGAGGCTGTCAAACTCCATTGCTTCCAAGCCATAACTCCGTGCTGACTCAGCCACAGGCAGGCAGGAATCAGCACCGAAGTTAGATACTCACAATTGATGTGGCCATATTTCCACATTCTTAAAAGCAGAGCTAGGAGAGGGGTGATCAGAAAGTTTTTATAGGCCTAGCCACAGAATGCTGACAGCTTGGGCTTATTGATTTCTCTTTAGTTCATTTCTGTAACTCAAAGTGATTTGCCTAACCAAAAAACAAGGCATGTCAAGAGAATCCTTTGGGTTTTTCTGCCCATTTTGTAACAAATACTTTTTCAGGTCTTTATTTGATAGAGAATAATTGATGTGGGGTGGTGCTAAGTGTTCAGATAAGCTTTCTAAAGACATTTGTCTTAGTGATCTCACACTGCACTGTGTCAGTATTGTTTATGTTGATGATGTGATTTGTTCACTGCTTCAGAAATACTGAAAAGCATGTGTAGGAGTGCTCAGAACACCACTGTCAATTACCTTTTTGTATTTCTAATTGTAGAAATAAATCAGTGGATATGTATTTGACAATAGTTCTGAGCTAGCAAATCCATTGTTTTCTTCTTAAATCATACTACTTGTGGTTGTCATGGAAACCCCAACTTTGAATTGCTCAGTCTATTTTTTCTCTGTAAGATTTTTTTTTTTGGCTAATTTTGAAGTTCTTTTTCTAAAAAAAATGATTATTGATATGTTTGTAAGACACTTGCTCTAACTTAAAATGCTGAATCAGAGGGCTCCATCCTTGGTTCTGCAAGCTGCACTAGCCCTGCCCCAGAACACTCTGCAACAGAGTCCTGGGCCTGGTGATGGACATCTATAATCCCAGTGCTGGGGAGGCTGAAAACAGGAGGATCTTTATGAGTCTGGGCTGCATAGTGAGACCCTGTTCCAAATACATAAAATGAAAAAAAAAAAAAAAAAAAAAAAAAAAAAAAAAAAGAATAGAGGAGGTAACTTTAAAAAAAAAAAAAAAAAAAGCTCAATCTCCTACACTAATTATATTTATATGGCGAGTATGAGAATCAATTTCCTTGAAATGTAAGTGGATTGGGCCAGTGAGTTAGCTCAGGGGTCTAAGGTGCTTAAATCCCCAGCACTACATGCTGTGCCAGCCCCGCCTTCAGGGTATGCTGAGCTGCCTCCCCCTCCCAAAAAGAGGAACATAATTTAATCGCCTAGAAAAATTAATAATCTATTTGGCTTGGAATTTTTTTCTAAAATATTGTCATAAAACTAGTTGATTTTGTTTTGTTCTTTTCAGTACTGAGGATTGAACTTGGGCCCCTGCACTTGCTAAGCAAGCGCTTATTCTACTGAGCTGTCTACCTGGCAAAAAACACATGATTTTGAAAAAGCGTGCTTGTTTTAAAATTTAGGTATTATATTTATTTATTTAATTTTTTTGGGGGGGGTTTGTCTTTTTGAGACAGGGTCTTGCTATGCAGTTCAGGCTGGCCTTGAGCTCACTTTTGTAGCCCAGGCTGGTCTCGAACTCGCATCGATCCTCCTGCTTCAGCCTCCCGAGTGCTGGGATTACAGGTGTGCACCACCACGCCCAGCTTAGGTATTATATTTATTTCTTGTATGTTTTTTAAAATATTATTTTAAAAGTTATAATAATTGTGAAAGAATGTCGATGTCGTATGAAAGCACCTTACCTGTTGTTAACCCTCTCGGTGGGCTACACTGGGAACAGCATATGTGACTGGAGCATGCCTATGGGAAGCGAAAGCCTTGGAAATGTTTGCAATCTCACCTTTTGCATCTTTTGGTTTAGTGGGCTGCTTGAATGAATCAAGAAATTGAGGTACGCACACACACACAAGGGAATATCATTCAACAGTGAAAAACAAACTCTTTCAATTGATGAAACATCCTTTTAAAATATTTTTTTTATTTTTTTGAAGAGAATACGAAATAGTATTGAAAAGGAGAAATTGCAAGTGATGCAGAATCTCACTAAACAAAGCAACATGAATTTCACAGTTATTATTGTAATGCACAGTGTTCTCTTCAAAATTGTTCAGATTATAGATACATGCATGTAAAATTGGAAGGAGAAAGAAAAAAGAAACAAATGAAGAAGAGAAAAAGGTCAAAGAACTGAAAATGGGAGATAAAACAAATTAGGCATATTTATTTATTTGTTTATTGAATACATGATCTCATTATGCAATTCAGACTCATAGTGATCCTCCTGTCTTAGTTCTGGGATTACAGGCATGTGCCACCACACCTGGCTTTAGCAAATTAAGCATTAACTTCTCCTTTCCATAGACCAGAAGAAATCCACAGTACAATTGACTGTACAGACGATGAATCATAAGGACATTATGCTACTTGAAAATAATGAGAAGAGCGGCAAATGCTACATGTTTTCACTACTACATGGAATTTGAAGGTAATTGAGCTCATACAACCAAAGAAGAGAATGGTGGTTTTTAGGGCCTAGAAGATAGTAAAATAAGGAGATGGGAACATACTGGTCAAAGAGTACAATGTCTAATTTATAAAATGAGTGAGTACTGGGCATCTAACATGCATGATGGTGATATTATATACTTGAAATTTGCTATGAAAATAGGTATTAAATGTTCTTACCAAAAAGTCCCTACAGATATTAGGAATTTGGTACAGTGATAGATTTGTTAACTATGTGGGGCAATAATTGCTCTTTCATATATGTATACATATATATCAGATTGTCACATTGCATACCTTAAACTTATACAGTCTTGTCAATTATATCAGTGAAAACCAGTGGAAACTTCCTGACTACATTAAGTAGCTTTCTTATCACTGGCGCATAAGTAAAGAGAAAACGTTTATATTTGTTCAGGCTTTCAGTTCATGGTTAACTGAGTACAAGTCAAGATAACATGGCAAAAGGATAGCAGAACACAACTACTGGACGCTGGGGCACAGAACCTGGAGGATTCCCAAAGACATACGACCAAGCACCACTTCTTCAACTTCACTCCACCTCTTCAGCAGCACATTTATCGGCATAGCACCAGCATTATCCCTTTATCTCTCTAGCAATCTCTTAATCTAGTCAACTTCACAATCAAAATTCACTAGCATAGTCAGTCTAGAGTAAGTCATGTAGAATTTTTTTCTTACTTCCTCTCACATAGCACACTGTATAGCTTCAGTAGAGTAGAAATCAAACCCATGATGTGAATTTTTAGGCAGAGAAACAATGAGGTAAACCCTGATCCACTACACATCTAAAATCCTGGTGATGCAGCACTGCAGAATATCTGACGGTTGCTATGATGTGAGAGATTCAGAAATAGCTGAGAGTGGGCTGCTGGATTAGAGAAGTCTGTTGGGTGGGTGATTTGTGTGGTCGTAATTAGAGCAAGTGTCACACTTACTGAAAAATAAGGTGACTTACATCAGCAGGGAATGGCTCCACAAATCTAGGGAGGAATTTTGGATAAGACTGGCCAATACCATGGAAGTAACATGGAATTTTCCAGGAATTCAGTTAAGCAGTAGGAATAGCAACTAACTTCTTATAGCACTTACTATGTGCAAGGTCCTAGTAATAGCCACTAAGTCATTTTCTCTTAAAAACAGCCTTATCACATAGGTGTCTATTTTTTTCACATTGACGTGACACAGGTAAATCTGATCCACAAAAAAGTTAACTGCTTTGCCCAAATACCCTCAGCAGTGAGGTAACAAAAGTGGTATTTGAATGTAGATAGGGTTCTAGGGAAAAGGGAAGAGAAAAGTG
The DNA here is from genome assembly GCA_004027025.1 of Myocastor coypus. Taxonomy (NCBI): domain Eukaryota; kingdom Metazoa; phylum Chordata; class Mammalia; order Rodentia; family Myocastoridae; genus Myocastor; species Myocastor coypus. The sequence goes on along the minus strand of PVJA010012739.1, from coordinate 2,263 downwards.
TGGCTATTTATCCAAGGAAGAATGATGCTTTCATGAAAGTGACTCACCAGCAGAAATGGTAACTTGAGAGGCAAATAACAACAAAAACTAGGAACATAATTTAGGTGCTTATGCACCTAAATTCATGCTTCTTAAGACTAATATTGGCTATATGTTAGTGCTGAATTTTCCATCAAATTGTATGGAAATTGATCACTCTTTGTAAGACAGAAATCAGGGTCGAAGAGAGATTTTACTTGGAGATAATGCCAAGTTTTGAGGTCAACTTCCATGGGGATATGTGTGTTGGGCCCACTGAGGTGTAGAAAACATTCTGCCTGTTAAATGTAGTGTGTCCTGCTGTGTCAGCCTGTGCACTTGTGCTTTAGTCCAGCTCTACTCCAAGAAGCTTTCAGCTGGTATGTCAATCATGGACTATACTTTCTCTCTTGACTTGTTTTACTTCTGTATCCAAGTAGCCATAAAGCCAGTTGTCCAAGATACCTACTCATGCTGGACCAATGCAGGAATAATCTGGGTCATGTCATTCCAGGAGCCCAGCTGGTACATGTCTCCTGGGTGTTTCAACAAATGCTGCAGTTGAATGATGAAGCACTAGTGACTGGAAGAAAACAGAAGACTGAACTGGGTTAGTTACCTAGAAATATACAGTAGTGGTTCTTGGTGGAAGAAGATGCTTATCTTTGGCCTTGGTTTAGACTTAAGTAAATTTTTTTTTTCTGAATTATTTCACAGAAAAAAGTTTAAAGTCCATTTTGCCTTTACCCATGTTGAAATAGATGAATATAGTTCTTTCCTTTTTTTCCAGGATCTGAAAACTTAGTTTATTTTACATATTATGGAAGAATAGGATGAAATAATCCAACTCTAAATCTGCTCCAAAATATGAAAAATATTCCCCATCAAGAGTTTTTGAGCACTAAGAAGGATCCTATGGCAGTAGCAAGGTCCTGTGAAGCACTCGATGTGCTTGTTTGTTTCCAGCTGCAGCTAAGAAATGGGTCATTTTTTTTCTTTCATAAAATTTAATTATATGTAATAGAAGAATTTTGCATATAGTCATACCTCTGGTTTCATAATGTAAATCATTGAAAAAAAAGAGTCCTACTTTAAAGAAATTTTAATTAACATTAATGAAATAACTCATTAAAGCTCATTGAATATTATTATAGCTTATGTTTTCTAAAAAAGATTATACACTCTCAGATATTTCCCTCACATTTAAAATATGATTTTAATATAATATGATTTAAATTGTTTTTAAAGGGAAATGTCATTTTTATTCATTACAGAAATTGTTGATGTGGCAAAATAAAATAATCAGCCATAATTTCCTCTCAGAAATGAATACTACCGGCTGGGCGTGGTGGTGCATGCCTGTAATCCCAGCACTCGGGAGGCTGAGGCAGGAGGATCGATGCGAGTTCGAGACCAGCCTGGACTACAAAAGTGAGCTCAAGGCCATCCTGAACTGCATAGTGAGACCCTGTCTCAAAAAGACAAAAAAAAAAAAAAAATGAATACTACCAAAATTTCATATGTACATATGTTTATTATGATTCCTATATTTGATCTCCTATATATTCAACTTAATACACTATATTTTCACAAATAATTTTTTGAACTTTTCATAATGTTACTATAATTTGACAATTTGACTATTTCAATTCCTGATATTCTAAGAAATATGAAGGCAAGCATACTTAAATATGAATCTTTGTCCATTGTTTATTACTCATGGTTCATTAATTTTACATTCATATGTGTATTAGCTGTTTTAAATTTGACTCTTGTGAACTGTCAGTTTGTGACCTTCTGCCACTTTTCTATAGATGACTTGGGAATTTTCTTACTAATCATATGCAATTATGTTGGGCATTCTTAAAGGTAAAAAGAATGGCTTTGGGACAGAAACTAGATATGGATCTCAGCCTGTTTTAATAGCAAAATCTCCTTCTTCAAGACAGTTGTTGGGTATCATTTAGCTATTTTCTTTTTTTTAATTTTTTATTGTTTAAATTTAACAATGGTTATATTACATATTTTCATCATCAGATCAGTTTAGATTAGTACATATAGGTATATAAGATTGATCAAACAATTAAACATTAACCTTTCTAAATCAACATTATTATTATTTTTTCTTTTCCCCTTTTCTTTGAAAGTTGACATATTGCATATTGTCCTCACAATCTTTCTACAGAGTACAGTGTTTGGGCATGACCCACCTCCCTATTGATGTTGCTTAGAAAAAAAAAAAAAA
>PVJA010012738.1:0-47500 GCA_004027025.1 Myocastor coypus | reverse complement strand
AGACCGTGAATAGAAAACATCGATAGCAGTAATAAAAGAGATGGTTCACAAAACTAAAAGCTGAATATTTGAAAAGACTATATATTAGATGTGTACTGTCCTACTGACCAACATGGTAACCACTAGCCACTGGTGATCATTTAAATTAATGTTTGTTTAAAAATTAAAAGAATTCCAACTTATTCCTCACAGTCTATAAAATAGGATGGTTAATACAAATTTCCAGCAGGTTTATTGTCAGATAGAAGCCTGGACTGTTGAGTAGCAGATGGCAAAAGGCAGAGGGGCATAAACAGCCTAAGCCTAAACCAAAGGCAGCTCCGTCCAGTGTATAAACCACTGATCCTAATTACCCTGAAAGGCCACCTCTGAGTGCCACTATAATGGGGATTAAGTTTCAAATTGAATTTTCAAGGGGATGCCTTTAAACCAGAGCACTAGGGTTGGGTGGGGCCCAAGAATTTACATTTCTTCTTCCTGTCCTCCCAGTCTTCCTCCTCCTCCTCCTCTGCCTTGTCCTTCTTCTCAAGAACAAACATTAAAGCTTTTACCAGAAATTTGAAATTGCTCAGAAAATTTTCAAGTCAACTTTTATGGTCTAGATGTATAATGTATCCCAAAGTCCTATGTATTTCCAGATGGAACTTGGTGGGAAGGTGGTTCCTTGAGGGCATAACTTGGAAGGATGTCTTCTTTTTTAAACTTTTTAATTTTTATTACTATGTGTTTGTGTGCTCTCTCTCTTTCTCTCTCTCTCTCTCTCTTTCTCTGTTACTACTTAATAGTGAGGCTCTTTGGGAAATTTTTACATTCATTTAACATATCTTAATCTTTTTCAGTCCTTTTCTCCTACTTTCCCTTTCCTTCCCTCCCTCTGATTTCTTTTTCTTTTTGCAGTACCAGAGATCCACCTCAGGACCTGTACTTGCTAGGCAGGTGCTTTCTTCCCTTTTAATTTCCTTGCTTATCTCCAAAAGTCTACCTTCCTGTTTTCTGTTATGTCACATTTATTTATTCTTTCACTCATTTGCTTACTTGTTTATTGTTTTAGGCTCCACATATGAAACATTTGCTATTTAACTTTCCTAGTAATTAATTAAAAATAAATAGAATTTCAAAGCCAATTCCTCAGTCACACAAGTCACGTTTCAGGGACTATGCTAACCATGTTGAGTTGGCCCCTTGTGCCACCATATGGGGTCCAGCGGGGCAGCCCTATCTTAATCACACAATGCAGAAAAGAGATTTCCATTGTCATGGACAATCATGCTGACCCTCTTCTAAATGCAGCCTCTCTATAATTATATAAGAGAATGGAAATGGAGAAAATACTATTTCATTAGGAAGAAAAATAGAGCTGCAACTACCACAGGAACGCTCTTACAAAAATTTAAATGATGTTTTGTCAATGTATTTTAAAAGTTACATGCAACTAATGTATTAAAACTTCTTTAATACTTTCTCAAAATAGCAAGCCTACATGTGTTAGTGTTATGGTTTACATCTAGTTGTCCCCCCAAAGCCTCATGTAGTCATCAGGCGGGGACTTCTATACATTGAGACTTGACTCGTGAGTCACTGGGATTATGTGTTTTAGTACTGATGGGATTATCAGTCTGAGTAGGGCTGGGACTATAGGTATGGTCTAGGGCGGATATCCTAAGGCAAAGAGCCTGATAGGGATATAAAGAGAGACAGAGAGAGAGACTAGAGCTGTTGCTCTCGGCTGCCCTATTTGGTTGGCTGCCTCTGCCACCATTTTGTTGCTGCTCCCCTGCCATGAACTGGATGCTCTCTGTTCTGTTCCACTCAGCCTTGGGCTAGCCGAATATGGACTAAAACCTCCACAAACTGTGAGCTAAGTAAACATTTCCTTCCTTCATTTTCGGTGTTGGGTATTTGTCCCAGCAACAAGTAAAAAGTAATTAAGACAATTAGTAACCATTAAAAGATCCAGCAACTAAAATAGGACCCCACCCCCCTTTTTCCCACTGAAAAGCAGCACCTAGCCCAAGTGACTTTACAGCCACATTCTAAAGATCCAAGGAGAAGCTAATCCATAATTAAAAGTGGAACAAGTTCCTGACCTGAGGACCACAGTTCTGCCTGTGTTCATTCCAGGTCTGACATTTCAGGCCTTTTCTTTTTCTGTGAAATGGTTAAACCAAAAGGGTTTCTAAGGCCTAGGCAGCCCTGTGGTGCTGTGGTCCCATGAATTTAAGACACCTGTTTTTCACTGAGCTCATCTGGAGAATTTACAGCTGTCAAGAATTGATGTGACAACGGCGAGTCATCCATGCAACCAATTTGATCTGCGGTGCTAAAGAAGATTGCTACTTAGGCCCAGGGATATTACTACGGAAACACTTGATGCCATGGTATTGGGGAGCTCCAGCTGAATTGCAGTTTATTCCTGTCTCACTTAGGGGGATTCTGCCACCAAAAAGAACTTACCCAAGCCGGGCGTGGTGGCTCACGCCTGTAATCCCAGCACTCGGGAGGCTGAGGCAGGAGGATCAGTGCGAGTTCGAGACCAGCCTGGGCTTCAAAAGCGAGCTCAAGGCTAACCTGAACTGCATAGCGAGACCCTGTCTCAAAAAAAAAAAAAAAAAAAAAGAACTTACCCAGCCCTGAATAACAACACTGTCCAGAGGGGTGGAAGTTGTATATATATATTTGTTGGTTTTATACTAATGCCAGTAGTGAAAAGTAGTGAAAATGCCATTACAAAATGGTTCCTACATAGGCACCCATCCCTGGAGTTGTGTGTCTAACCAGGTAGGTAGATACTGGATCCATTCAAAAGGCTAGAAACCAAGAGACTCAGATAGGTTGTTGCTTGTCTGCAGTTGTACAGATCCGGTGTACTGGAAAGATCTGAATGCTGCTTGGACAGAGAAGTATGAGTGTCTGGGTAGCTTCTGCAGTGATTAAAGGTATTTAGATTTGAGTTTGATTTTGGGGGGAACAGGACCCTTCTGTGCCAGGAACTTGTGAGAGATTACTTTCCCAATGCTACTTTATCTAAAAGATCTGGGAAACTATTTATTTCCTTCAGTAATTAAAGCAATCGCTGGGTTAGATGTCATTCAAGGAAGAAGAGCTGGCTAGTGAAAAGCAATAGCATCCTGTAATATTAGCCAGTTGTATAAATAAAGGATGACAAAATGACAATGGCTCAAGCATTGCAGGATCTCAGTGCACTGGAGGGTTCTCCAAGCATGTGCTTTGCCCACGATAAAGAAACTCCTCACAGTATTTCTCTCCTGCTAGTTTCTTGAGGGGCCTGAGTCCTTCTATCCTTGACCAAACAGTAGGTTATTTTTCTGATCTCCTTTGCTTTTCTGGCTTTTCTCAAACTTGGTTTCCACATACCTTGAACTTCATGGGGAAGCAAAGATTACATTCTCAGTCCTTAGGACAATTCGACAAGGATCAAAAAGGTATGCTGTGGATGGAGAGAGTTCCTCACGTTACCCGCTTCTTTGGCTGCTCATTCCAGATTTACTAGGTCAGACATAACTCACCTCCACAATATAGATTGTGCAAGATGGACTTTGAGAAATGTAGGTAGCTGAGAAAGTTGTAACTACATATTCAGTTTAGAGATTTTGGAACAAACATTCCTAGTATAATAGGGTACTTCTTTAAATGCTTTCTGAACCCATCAGAGCCTCCTGTAGAAACGCAGACATGCTTTTTAGGCCCCTTGAGGTAACACAGGGGCTCAGAGGGATAATGCACCTTGGCTTTAACTATGGCTTAAGTCTTTGTATTGCTGACAGGGCTTAAAATGGGCAGGTAATCACTGGTACAGTGTGTCATCTGTTTTCCTCTCTCATATGACATAAAATGTTTGCCTTCTTTTTTAAAAAAAATTAAGTTAATTCTTTCAATGAAAAACAAATCATTACCATTTTCCTTTGGTCCCATATTTTTTAGAAAGACTTAGTTTGCATGAAAAGATGGAAGTGAGTTAGACGTATGATGTAAAGCATATAATATATGTGTCTTGGTGTTCTCATCACCCTACCCTGACATCTCAACTTGTCTGTGAGGCATTAAATGGATGACATTCATTAAAAGAGAGAGAGAGAGAGAGAGAGAGAGAGAGAGAGAGAGAGAGAGAGAGAATGAAAGATAGTAAAAGCAGAACAAAGATTTAGAAATGATACAGAATTGGGCTGGCCTGATAGCTCAGTGGACTAAAGGGCCTGCTTTAGGCAGAGCACAGTAGCCCGGGTTCGATCCCCTGCGTTTCGTCTGGCCCTGCCTGTGAGGTGCACTAAGAAAGGCAATTGAGAATAGGTGTGGTAGCGCATGCCTATAATCCCAGCATTTGCAAAGCTGAAAACAGGAGAATTACTATGAGTCCTATCTACATAATGAGACCCTGTAGACCCTGCCCTAAATACAGAAAAAAAAAGGAAAAAATGAGAAATGATACAGAATTTTACTAAACAAAATAATAGAAATTCAACAGTAGTTGTTATGTCACATACTGTTGTCTTCGAATTGGTTCTTCAGATTCCCAGATGCAAAATTGGTCAAAAAAAAGGAGAAAAAAAGAGTATTAACTGTTCCCTTCAATAGACCAGCAGAAATCAGCAGCACAATTATCCAAACTATCTTGCATGAAGTCACTGAAAAAAGTAAGCAGGGCCTGGACAGCAACTCTGTCTCAGGCAGAGGATAGGGGACCAGGTACAGGACCTCAGCTTTCTTGCCTCTGTTTTCTCCAGGACAGTACTGTGGTTGATCCAGGGCCTGGCTAGGCAAACACTCTACCTCCGAGTTAACACTCCCAGCCACACTTTCCTATTAAATTTTGAGGCAGAGTTTCCTTACATTGTAGGCAAGCCTCAAACTCATGATCCTGCTGCTTCAGCTTCTCAGAATTCTAGGTTTACAGGTATGCATGACCATACCTGGCTTCTTTCTCCCTCTTTATCATGCGGCATCACAGAGATGTTTGCCAGTCTTTGGCTTCTTTGGGATGAGCCAGGCGTTACGACAGATGCCTGCTGTCCATGTGAAACAGGCACTCTGATTCCATTCTGCACAGCAGGAAGCTTAGTTTGGACTGAGTCAGTGCCCTAACCCAAAGCTACTGAGATCCATCCAGTCAGACCTTCCATGGCATGCCCCGCCCACCCACTACTTCCTCTCCGTCCTCTCAGTGCCCATCTGAGGTGAGCCACATCCCCACCCAGGCCCTCGCCCACCCACCCCCCCCTACGTGCTTTCCCTAACTCAGAGCTCTCCCAGACACTTCAGCCTGTGTGCCCAGCCAGGTCCACCTTCCTGAAACCCCGCTGTCTCTGCCCCCCATTCCTACATCTGCCAACTTTTCGCTGTTTTCAACCACATGGGATTCAGCTGCCTCTGTTCCTCCTGTAAGTGTCCCTTGTGCAGTTTTTATGAGTTTTCCACTACTCTCAGATAATGAGGTATTTTTTTTTCCTCTTCTAAAAATAGTATTCCTTACTTTTTCCAAGTCTTTATGATTATGACTTTTCCCACTGTCCAGAATGCCTTATAATCTGCTTAAATCCTATTAGATTCAGCCTAGAAACACTTCTTTAGGAAACCTCTCAACTTTTTGTTTCTTGCTTGTTTATACCAGGAATAGAACTCAAGACCTTGCACTTGCCAGGCAGGCACTTATGCTAGTGAGCTATATCCCTGGCCCCTCCTCCTCTAAATTTTAAAAATTGTTACCATGTCCTCTGTCCTGACCTCTGGATACTCTTAATCCTATATCAGTTTTCCCTAGACTCCCAATCTCCTGATGATCTTGTTTCCACCTAGAATGCAGGTTCCTTAGGGCAGAGCAGTATGTTCAGATGACAGTGGAAATAGAAGGCCTGAGGGCCAGAATGGAGAGGCTGAAATGTGGGGCAGGCCGAGGAGCCAGGACCTCCCTGCCACCCTGGGATGGGGTTCTTACTGTCCTCAGGATCACATGTGGGGAGCCATCCCTGGGCTTAGAGGAACAATCTCTTACCTGAGGTTCTGTTTAGCTGATAAGAATTCATATGTTCCCAAACCTCCCCATGAAGGAGTTCTCCCTTGGTTCCCAAAGCTGGGAAGCTGTGTTTTGAATGTTGATATGTTGTTTTGGAAAAGCTGTCTAAGTTTGCATGTTCCATTCAGAATCACCTTGATATCTGCCCAGCCAGTGTAACTCCAGCCTTAGTTTTCCTCCCTCAGTAAACTGAGCCTCTTCTGTTTGGTATTGGATATTGTAGTCCTGTTTGAAACAAGGTAGAGTATAAACAAACAGAGATAGATGTTTTAAATTTTTAACAGCAGAAAACCTCTCTGTAAGATGCTTGACAGCAAATTGTAGTTTGGATTTGGGGAAGAATGTCGGACTTCCTGGATAGGCAGAGTCACTTTCTAATGCTGGGTCTCCCTAGCATGTTTAAGCAGCTCATTTGAGGATTTCTTTGTTGTTGTTATAGTGGCAATGGAACTCAGCACCTCAGGCTTACCAGGCAGGCTCTGTGCCACTGAGCTATATTTCGGGGAATTCCTGGTAGCCTGAGGCTTGCGCCTGCCCGTAGGTCAGACTTCTGAATACCGTGGTCTATTTTCCTCACTAACATCTTCCTTTTGCCTAGCAGATGCTGGACTTTTTTTTTTTTTTTTTTTTTTTTTGTCAGATGAAACTGTGTCATTGTCATTAGAGATACCAAAAAAGAAAAAGGAAAAATTCAAAATGGGTTAAATATTAAATCAAAAGTTGCAGAGTGTGTCACTGCGTACCTCAGTATCATACTGCATGCCGAAGCCACGCTTCCTCCACCACATAGCTGACCCATCCGTGGTTGATGGTCTGGGTGGAGTCAGCACTGAGTATACATCCACTAGGTGGGGTAGGGAAGCTCAACTCACCTTTAGGAATAATGTTGTTGTGGTGATCAAAGGCAAAGCGTTCTGTACCATAAGAAGTCTGTCCAGAGTCTCAAGGTGTTACGGTCATCAAGCGCAACTGGGGGATAACACAGTGTCAGCTGTGGATGGAAGAGTGGAGTAGACGTCACTGGGTGTGAGAAAAATAACAGTCCTTTCCTAATTGTGCACATTTGACTGTGTGAAAGGGTGCCTCTGTGTCACGTCTCTTTTGAATAAGAAAGATAGCAGCTCCTATCACAAGAATCCGAAGCTCTGTGGGATCTCTCCCTGGCCTTGTTCTCCAAACTCATCTCTCAGCGCTCTACTCAGGACTGTGAAGCGCGGACCTGCCCGACTGTCCTCAGACCCAGACCCGTTCTTTGGTCTTGCTTCTCCTGCTAGAAATTTCCTTCTCACCTAGTTGGCCTAGCTGTCTCCTTGCGTTCACTAAGGCTCAAACTGAGAATGCCCTCCCCAAGAAATCTTACCTGACCACCTCCCCTCCCTAACTTTCCAGAGTGAAAAAGCTACTTTTCAGTGATTTCAGAATGCGTAGGCATGAGTCTCCTACCGTCTGTTAACACTTGGCATTATAATTTTTAATATGTCTGTGTTTCTAGCCAGCTGGGACTGCCTTGATCTCTGAATCTCCTGCAATTTATAGTGCCTAGAATATCATAGATGCCCAGAGGCCCTGGTGCAATAAGACACAGCAAGAAGTGATATTCCACAAGAGAAAAGCAGAAGCTGTAACCTGTTTTGATGAAATCCTCCAGCCCGCCAACATATTCTGCTCTTTCTTCATCGTCACCCTATTCTGCTTTTCATGAGGGGAAATTTGCTCCCTAGTGAAAAGTATAAACCCTCTTGTCTTCAGAGACAAGTCTCAAGTCTGGCCAGGCCACCTCTTAGGATTTTTTTTTTTTTTTTTTCCTTAATCATACCATGTCTCGAGAGCTGTTATCTCCCTATTTAGATTATTGTAGGAGAAAAGAATGATCAAAGACAGAGTCTAAGGGAGTTTTAGAGGCTGGCTTTTATTTGGAAACAGAGTGGAAATGGAGTATAGAGGATCACAAATACAGGGAAATGCTTCAAGGCTCTTCTGGCCATCTTCACATGAAGACGTCTTTCATATCCATTTGAGATAAAATCACCGTAAAGGATCATAAACCATTGTCAGTGTATTTGACAAGCCCCACAGGTAGTTGTTCTGAGCCAGTAAAAGCATCTTAATTGACCTAAATGACAACAGTTATGTTATAAATATGTAGGATTTATGACCTGAGAAGGAATAATCACATCCTCCATCAGTTAAGTCTGCGTAAGAGAATCTTTAAGGTAGGGCTGCAAGTTGGAAAAATCTGATTAGCCTTAACTTTATGGCAGACACAGAGCTAAGTGAATCTGAGTGCTTTCAAGTTCCTGATCCCTGGGAGTTAAAGGGAGCCATGCTTCAGCATTGGTAAAAGCCACCCAGTCGCTCTCTGCAGCTGTCATTTTATTGGCCTTGTAAAGTCTCACATTCACCGTGACAAATCCAAGACCATATACCTGCGAAGAGGAGATGTTTTAGATTATGGGGTGCAAAGGAAGCAGATGGGAGGTTTAGTGAGTGAAAGCATACATGTTTATGCCCAGTCTTCTCTGGAATGTGCAGAGTCATTGTGAAAAGCAAGGAGGTGCTGCTCCAGAGGGTACCCCAGGCTCCAGCGAGACGCCACATTCTCTCTGGCACGTAACTAGGTAACACATCCAGTGCAGTACAATGAGTTTAGTATCTAAAACTACACATATTTTCAAGTTAGTTGAAAACTCAAATGTTAAAAACTTGATTTATTTACTGAATTATTTCATGTCGTGTTAGTAAGCAGTATTGACTATATCAGAAGTGAAAGTCGTAAAGCCAATCCATGCATGGAAAGAGATGTTTCAAAAGAAATACCTCAGAGGTACAGATTTGATGTCATGGATCCATCAGCTGATTGCTCAGAGACTCACTGATCCATCTAGTGGAGTGCTTTTCAAGGTAAAAGACAAACAGCCAGCCTAACCCACAGAGTGTGAAAGGTGAGCAGTCACCTTGCAGGCAGTGGAGACCTCAGGTTATCCATTTAGCACCACAGTCTATGAAGTTGGACATTTTCTTTAGTGAATCTGAGAATAACCCTTCAAAGAATGCTCCGATTGAAACCCACAGGGAGACCCATTGTCTCTGAACTCAAGAGATGAAGTTTATCCGAGATTAACCAAAATCTTTCCATTTGCCTTGTTTTGTTATCTATGAAGGATCCTGGATTTTTAAAGAAACATGGTAGTGTTGGCAGGTATTACCCAAAACTGTGATGTGTATTGCAATTGCAAGTAGAAACACTTTTAACTTCCCGTTGTTCCTTGTAGGGTGGTCACTTACACAAAGATCCATTTTGATTAGGAAATCCTTGCATATATCCGTGTTCCTAGAGGTCCTGAGGGCCAGATGGGTCCCAAGGTGCGTGGCTTCCAAGGTGTGCATACTCCATTGTTTACTTCTCAGTAAGTATGAGACAAAAGCTTCTGCTTGGGTTTTATTTCTATCATCCCTTCCTTAATGCTCACATACCTTAAAAACACTGCATGTCCCAAATCCAGAACTCTGGCCTTACAGTGGGGGAGAAGTAGGCAGTCTGGAACTGATTATGACATTATGAAGCAGGGAGACACAGGAGCAGGAGGGGATCAGTGTACAAATGCATAGACCCTGAGGTACACAGAGTCTGGTGTGAAGGACACATCACTTCGGGTTTGCACCCTGCGTTTACATTTCAGCCTAATACAACTTAGCATTCACTTCATGTAGCACTTAGGGAGCTTTCGGTATTAACAGAATTCTTTTCTAAGGAAATTTCTTTGGATTCTTTCAGAATTTGTCCAGTTTCCAGGTTCCAATAGGAAAAACATGGACACGGTTTTAATAGAAAAATAGGACTCCAGGTTTTTCAGTTGGCAGTCCCCTTGCTCTAGATTGGTCCTGACTGTAAGTGGAGCCGGCCAACTTGCTGAGGAAGCAGGCAGCCTTTGTAACCTGATTTCAGGAAAGGTAGAGGTGTGAGACATCTGCAGGGAGAGTACTACCGTGGCGAGTCCGGGCCAACTTGCAGTCGGTATCTTATGGACAAATACACCTGAGCAAAAGCTACAACCTCTGCTGCCCAGCACCAGCTCCCTGGCTGTCCTCCTCTCTTGTCTCTCTAAGAAACCGAGCCGTTCCACCATGTTGCTTCCTCGTGGTCCAGAGAATCAGGAAGGCGATGCTAGGAGATGTCTGTTGATTTCACAGTTCTAACAGATTTCTAAAGGCAATACATTTTTACAAAACATTTCAAATGGTTCAAAAGTCTTAGGGCTGGGGATGTGGCTCGTCTTCTTTTTGGATTTTTACTATTAGATTTCTGAAGCTCCTTTTGATTCATTTTTATTCGTATCTCTTTATAATAAATTCCTGCAAGGGAAATTGTCGGCTCACAAAGAAGCTTTGCCTCTGTGTTACATCATGTGTGACACCGCCTCACCCTATCTACCCCTAAGGCCTTGGTGTTGCTTTGTTTTGTGTGGACAACATAACTCTAAACATAAAAGCTCTCAGAATTGTTTTTTTTCTGTACTGTAGGGTACAAAGAAACAAAAATACCCATGTGTTGATCTTTAAAATCCATTCAAGGAGAGATAGAAAATGTCCTTGCAGAAATGCAGGTGATGCTAGGACAGTCTGTGATCGTGCACCTCTATCATGGCATGGTTTCCTTCCTGATGGTATGGTCCTTTGATTTACATTTAAGAGACCGTAACATGTGTCTTTTCCTAGTTTCCACATTAGATCAGTTTTCCTTATTTTAGGTAAGATATGTGTCAGGGGTGGTAAACCACTATGGCTGCTCTTGTTGAAAGCTCTAAAAGGCTGTCACTGATCTGTAGCTTTAGTCAATGAAGGGGAAATAGCAGGTTGGAAATGGACAGGAGGTCCTGCTTTCTGTGCCTCAGCCCCTATATAAGGCAAACATGGCTCTTGGTTCATGTGCTCATTTTTTTCTGGTCCTGTGTTCTGAATCTGGGACTGGGCCATTGAAAGGTTTAAGGGTGGGGGCCCTTTTATCCTTTTATTAGTGAATTCACTGAAGTGTAGGCAGTCAAAAAAATGTTCAAGTGGCAGGCAGATAAACTTGTTAAGTCTCTGGGAGTCTTTGCTTCCTTGCTCTGGGAGTTAAAAGGCAATTAGGCCTGTAGGTCTTTCCTGGCTTATTTATTGGCATTTTACACATGGGTGTTGAAGGGACAGGGCCATATTAAACATTCCGATCCCCCTGGCCAGGGGGCAGTGAGACCTCAGCCCAGCTCTGTAAGTCTCCTTGAGAGACAGCCTTGCCAAAAAGCTGGAGGAAAATTGTTTAAATATAGTACCTGTGCTCCCCAACGCTCATTGTTGGTGGAAAATTGCAGTCGGCCAGCTCCATGCTGTGTTCCATTTCCTGGGAAATGGTTTTATGGAAGGGCAGTTGATGAAAAAGTTCATTCCTTCTGTAATTGGTAGCTGCCTCACTCACAATGCTAGTGAAGGAAGGGGCACCCTGGAAATATTTCTGGGGTGTGCCCACTTGGGGGACAGTGGGTAGGGGCAGATTTTCCCCCAGTGCCCTGATTTCGCTGGTTCTCAGTCTGCTTGGCCACCCTACTCCTGGGAAACAACTGTGAAGGAGATACTAGGTCTTGGGTTTGGGTGACAACTTCCTTCTCTCACCCTCTACTCCTTCGTGTGCCTGTGTTAGAAGAGTGACACGAGATTCTCATTCCCAGCCCAGCCTAGAAACTTGTATTTTCTCTGGGTCAGCAGGGGAGACAGCTATCAACAAAACTGATGCAGATTTCCCCAGATTGATATACATCAGTGATTTAAAGTATTGGCCAAGGAACCAGGCAACCCTGAGTTTGATTTTTGGGCTCTGTGTAGCTCAAATCAATCTGCACTTCCAGCTTTAAAATAGGAACACATAGAATCCCTACCATGCAGGTTTGTTGAGAGACTAATAAAATAACTGCAAAAGTGCTTCCTGTGATGCGTAAGAAGAGCACAGTAAATATTGTCATTTTTACTATTAAAATAAGTTTGTTTAACACATATTCATAAATATGCACAAATATATCTATAAGCACACACAGTTGAGTGGTAGTTACACTTTTTAACAAAACTTGGCTACTTTAATTTTACCTGGATAGCACACTCCTGAAATATAAAAGCCTGTGTGTATAAAATGAGAAAATCCTTGCTTGTGTCTGGTATACCTGGAATGTGAGAGTTTTCAGTTTCCACAACTGACCATTGTGCTCCGCTGGCAAAGGAGCTCCTTTCCTGAGTGCTGCTCCTTGTCCAGATCTTGCTTTCTGAAGAGCAAGGCGCCCTGCCCTAATTCTCTCCACTGAAGAAAACACAATAGATAACTGCAGCTTTTATTCCCACTCTGACCTTCCAGTTCTGAAACTAATGTGCCCTAGTGTCTTGCCAGCATCTGTCTGTGCAGGGGCTTCCTCCAGCCCAGTGAGTAATGTGGCTCTGATTAAGGACATCCTATAAGACCCAGGAGGGTGGCCAGGGGAGGAAACCCGCCTGCCACTGAATTTCCACCCTGCAGTCAGATGGGTGATATTGAAGACCAGAAGGTATGGGAAGTTTATCATTGGGAAGACCCAGAAAGAGAACGAAAGCAAATGGCTGACAAATTGGCTGTCTTTTATGCAAAGTTGACCAGCTCCGCCTGCCTCTTACCAGAAAGAGGATATGCAGGCCCCCAGGGCCAAAAGGCTCTGCAGGCCATCAGCAGGCTTTTTGAAGTCAGCTTGCAGGCCCCCTCTAACAACACAGTCTCTGCTGGACTGCCTCCTCAGAAAGGCATGAAAATTTAATTTTAACCTCAAATATCATGGTCCAAAAGGAGAATCCATTCCTCTTCTTAGTGCATGCAGTGTGAGGCAAACTATCTGTTATTTAGAAACAAAGTGCTTTCTTTTCTCCCTACTGTTTTAGGAAGGGGGTTGCAAATGCTAAACATTGCTTTGCTCTGGGGAGGCTAAGACCTTTCCCTGAGGCTCACTAGGGCACTCGAGATGACAAGGAGATGACTCTGAGGAACACAGGGCACCCCGTTTGCCCTCCCTGGGTTCTCAGGGTCTCTGCATCCATGCGATGAAGGACAAGAGGGCCGCCGCGGTCAATAGTGGCATCTGGAGAACTAGGAGTTCCTTGACCAGATATCTAAGAATCTGCTAATAGTTGTAACTCTAATATGATTTTCTTGTTAATCTCTGTCAAACCATGAAATCCGATATGTTACCCATGACTAAGCCGTGAAATTTGTCAACTTTGTCTGTGATTTACGCAAGCTGTGTATTTTTTTCTTTTTTAAGTCTTAACACAAAGCGCAGAACATTGCTTCCCAGCGTGTTCCCCGCTCTAGGCCGCTAGTATCCTATGACAACAACTAAGAACAGACCGCAGACACTCCTCATGCTGTTGCACGGACCAAAGCCAGATAAGGGAAAACCTAAAAACTAAGGAATTTATTTTCCATTGAGGTGATAACTGAACATTGCAGATTTGCTAACCCATCAATAAGTATGAAATATAAACGTTTGCAATAGTTTCGTGGTTCATGCATTGGGGAGACTAAGCTTCCTTAAAGCTGTAGGTTATTTGTGAGAATGTGACTGAACAAAATATGTGTTTTGTAGTTGTAGGTTGTGTAGCTAATCTCTCAAGTAGGGTGAGAATTTAGGCTCTGGTTTGAAACCCTTTGCTAACTAGCTATATGAGTAAATATGAGGAAGTCAGTTAATATTCTCTTCGTTTTTTCCTCTGAAAGAAAAGTATGGCACTACCAGGACCTAATGTGTAAGTGGCTTTAAGGCACACACAAGAAAGACATTATCTGTAAAGCTCAGAGGTAAGACACATCTGTCATTTCTCCACCTGGATTTTATCATTGGTGTAACAGAATATAACAGACTATAATAGATCGTTGAGTAACCCAGTTATCCCCCAAAGAAAATTAAGTTAATAGAATTGGGGAAAACATATTTTATTTTGTCAGAGGAAAAGTGAGAGGTCTTTGGCAAGGCACTGCCATATCTGTAGACAGCTTCCCAGATGTAGTCAGGGAGCGCAGCGAAAGCAAAAAAGAAATACAGAAGAACTGGAGTGTGGTCTGGGCTGGATGTCTTTATTTATTATTAATATTTTTTTAATCCTGGCCTGCCAAATATTTTTTCTTGGACTTAAAGAAAAGTGCCCAGATCCTCCCCAACTGTCTCCAGACCACTGCTTCAGAGAATCTAGGATCAGATAATCAGATGGCTTGGAACTCAGAGTACTTTGCTAACTTTGGTCATCATGTAGCCAGTGTTTTAAAACTATTTTTGTTGTTGTTTTAAATTTATTTTATTTATTTATTTTTTTCTTGTTTCAGAACCTTTGTTTGTTTATTCACTCATTTTTTTATGGCCAGCTCAGCCCGCCCCAAGGGCAGGGCTGGTGCAGCATGTGGTGCCAGGGATTGAACCGCGGTCCCTGAAGCTGCCCAAGCTTTCCCAAGCAGGCGCTTTAGACCACTGAGCCATCCCGCTGGGCCCTGTTGTTTTGTTTTTACACAAAATCTTGCCCAGGGCTCCAGAACCTGAACCCAGATACCTTTCTGCTAGGTATGTGGGACACAACCTATGGAAACTGTCATGCAGCCATGTTCATTATACATGATGAAAGGGGAGCCCCCAGAGCTTGGGGGAGCTGGTGCACCTCTCACACTGGCCATTTCATCTCGCTTTCCTCAGTTCCTGTCACTGCCCAGCCTCTTCCCTTCCCACTCAAATAGGGGAAGAAGGAAAGCAAGGTGCAAAACTTCAGGATGACTTCAGTCCGCTTGCCCAGCCTCTCAGACCCTTGGAGGGTCACAAACACTGCCACAGAATGCATAAAACCTCCACCTGCCTCAGAAACAGTTCTCTGAAGAGAGGTATGGATGTGTATGTCACATTTTTCTATTGAGAAGGCCCATAACTGTTATCAAATTCCCCCAAAGGGTTAAGAATCCTTTCCTATAATTTCTGCCCCAACAAGTCACATTTCCAGTTTTGAGTGTGAATTGCAAGGTTAACAATTACATCCACTTTAACCTTTCAAGGCAAATGTAGCATATAATCCTATGAGTGCCTGAGGTCCCAGCCTTGCTTGTAAAATAGCAAGTGGGGTGTGGATTCTTTAGGTTGTTTCTGCAGCCTATGTTTTAGCCTGAAATTGAAGTGGAATAAAGTTTTTACCATCTGAGAACATAGATAGTCCAAATGGGTGAAATAACAAGGTTTATTTATAATGGTTTAGATGAGTATTCATTTACTTGCTAAATTCTGCCTTCTTCTTTGTTTAAGTTGCCAGATTTAACAAATATAGGAGTGTTTTTTTGGGGGGAGCACACTAGTAGACCATTTTCCTAGCATTTTCAGGGCCCTGAGTTTAATCCCCAGCACCACAAAAACAACTACAAAGATAGAGCATCCAGTTCATATATAAATTTCAGATACATAACACATATTTTAAGGCAAAGGGAAAATGGATTTGCTTTGCAGATAGAAGTCATCTTCTTTCAAGCCCTAGAATTTTCATTGCAGTAATTATCAGAAGTTTACTGTTACTAATGATGATAGAAATGTCCAGAATCTTGTTCATAAAGGTGATTACAAGTCTAGAAGTTGCTCAAAATTATTATACTTAACTCTTTTTTTTTTTTTTTGTCTTTTTGAGACAGGGTCTCCCTATCCAGTTCAGGCTGGCCTTGAGGTCACTTTTATAGCCCGGTCTGGTCTCGAACTCACACTGATCCTCCTGTCTCAGGCTCCCAAGTGCTGGGATTACAGGAGTGTGCCACCATATCTGGCTATACTTTACTCTTAAAATGGGTAAACTTGATGGTATAGAGACTATACTATGGGAAAACTTACTAAAAATGAAGGGATAGCTATACTTAATTTTTTGAGTTTCAAATTTGAAAATATGATAAGACTCATACATCTACTTCTTATAATAGAGTATGTAAGTCCCTACACCAAGTTTTGCATCCTTTGTAGGTTTACAAAGCTCCTCTTTGGATGCCACCTCCTACCTTAACCAAGTTTCTACAGGCTATCAGAATCTTTTTCCTAATGTTGAGGGGAAGATGTATCTCTGGCCAAAGCATGGCATTGCTGTTTTTGGAAATCTTCAATTACTGTCCATGAAGGTGACCTCTTGGGACACTTGCTCCCCTGTGGCACTGTCTCCCCTCCACTTTGAGCTGACGAGACATGGAGGGACAGTACTTGTATGGAGAGCCTTGGGGTTTGGTCTTATTTTATGTAACAGAACCACATGACTGCTCCCACCTTGACAGATGTCCTTAGTACCAAAAGGGTGTCCCATGCCAGCGTGAATGGCTCAGTCAGGAGGCGCCTCCAGAAAAATACACAGCAGAGCATGGAGACACCCCCACTCATTACACACCACTCATTCTGTGCTTCAAGTGTCAGCTAAACTTGGGACATGGATTCCTTTTCTATCCCTGTTGATATATATATCCAGGTATTTGGAAGAAGGCTTATGGGTGGGATGAGGACCCCCAGGGGGACAAGTTAATTCTCGGTGCTCTGAGAACATCATTCCTTATCTACCATGGTTTGAGGTTTTGCTCCTCCAGATTTAATTACTAACTTCTAGAAAGTACAGCTGTTTATACAATTTATAAGAGTCACTCTGAGTTCTGCTAGAACCTCAGCATGAGTTCTTTTCTCTTAGTCTTTGTGCTGTTAGCTCTTTAACAAAAGAAACATCAATAGACCCCTCCCCGCAAAAATAATTGAAGATGAGCCAGTGCCTTTCCAAGATCCCTTTCTTCTTACTGTTTTCTCCAGTGGAAAGATGTCACTCCCAGAGCAGTCTGATTTCACCAGAAGTAGCAGAGGTATGAGGGCAGATGGAGAATGAGGGGCCACAAGAGTGAGGAGCTGGAGCAAGCTGATGGCTGGGGGGAGTGGCTGCAGGAGACCCCAAGAGCCGAGGTGTCCCACTTACACCACCCTGTGGCAACAGAACCTCTGGGTGGGCTACTTCAGATCCCAGGCATGCTCATGCCAGCCAGTCTCCACAGAGACTGCTCTTCACATACAAAATCCGCACAGTGCTCCAGTCTCAGAACCTCCAGGAGACCCCCAACCTGAGACGTGAAGCCCAAACTTGGCAGCAGGGCTCCAAGTTGTTCTGGCATCCCTGGGCTGTCCTCAGCTAGCTTCCTGTGACAGGACGCATCAGTTATCTTCATGAAGGAGTCAAAGCAATTCAGATCTCTTTTTCTCAACCTAACAGTGCAGGTGGGGATTCAGTGACTTCTAGCTTCTCATTCAAACTAGTGCTGAAGGAAGGACTTTTGCCAGCCCGCTCTAAGTTTCTATAGGCACTAGAGGGCAAGTAAGCATCTTTCCTTGAAAAGTGTTCTAGAAACCCATCAACTTTGCAGATTTTAAGTGTCTGCATCCACAATTGACCAAATAAGTAAAGTGTCACTTTCATTTTATTTATTTATTTATTTTTTATGTGGGCAAGTTGAAGCTTTTGCTGGAGGGATCCTCTCTGTTGAGACTGGGTCTTCCTGTTTGGGGCTGTGCCTGAATCCAGAAAACATGACTCATTTTACATTTCCATTTTCTTCCAAGTGTGAGAAGTCAGAAACCCACTTTGGACTCACTGTATAGACATCTGGGGTGGTTTTCATTTCTAATGTTTTCCTGTATATTCTTTTCTTCTCATTGATCCTCAGATGACATCACTGCCATTTGATACATTTTTATTCCACCTTAGTCTTTAATGAGTCAGCAAATCTTAGTGGTGTTGCCAGGAGCCATGGCACACATCTCTAGTCCCAGCACTAAGGAGGCTGAGCCAGGAAGAATGCCACAAGTTTGAAGACAGCCTGGGCTATGTAGTGAGTTCAAGATTAGCTTGAACTACATAGTGAGACTGTGTTTTCAGGAACGAATTTAGTGGCTTTGTAGCTCTCATAGTTTCTTGGGTGTTGTTAGTTTTGTTTGTTTTAGTTAGCTGTCCTCATACCATATTTTACACAGGCCCCTCACTTTCACATTTCAAGTAGAGGAGAATGTAATACTGAAAGGCATTATATTTTCAAAGGTGCTATAAAGAGAACCCAATTAATACCCCCGCAAAATATTCCACTGAAGCAGTTGTTCTCAACAAAACGTAATTCTGGCCCTACCCTGACCTTTGATGACCTCAGACATTGCTAATTGTCCTATATTAAGAAAATGGGGGAGGGCTGGAGAGATAGCTCAGTAGAATAAGTGCTTGCCTGGCAAGTGCAAGGGCCTGAGTTCTGCAGAGAAAGAAAGAGAGAGACAGAGACAGAAAGACAGAGACAGAGAGACAGAGAGAGACAGAGAGAGAGAGAGACAGAGAGAGGAGAAAATGGGACCTACATCTAGTGGGTAAAGACCAGAGATACCGTTCCAAACACAAAAAAAGATCTTGCGCCAAGCTTCAACAATACTGAAGCTGAAACTACCATTAAAAAAAAAAAAAAAAATCTAATTCTTCTTTTACCCTTTCTCAAGACTAAGGGAAAAGGCAAAGACAAATGAAATGCTCCATCTTGATGAATGCAAGTGTCCCGAGTCCTTATACCCCCATGAACCCAGGAGTTGAATACCAGGGGACCAGTGAACCAGGCAAAGTGCAAGGTTGAAGGAGGTCTTTTTGGTCCTAGCAGCTGTCTTAACTCCAAGAAGAGAAAACTTTGACAGAAGTAGAAGACCAAAAACGTTACAAGGATGTTTAGTTTGTGATAAAAATCATTTTGCAGATGAAAGTGCTTCCTTTTGCCCATAAAATGATACGTTCTTTAAGTAACTCAAAAATTGGAGACATTTAACTGTTGGAAGCAGGAGGCGGGACTGCTGTTCACAGCCACGCTCAATTAATTCCATCCTTATAATCAGGGCTGCCTAGGCTGTGGGTGGTGACACCTTTCATATTTTCTTCCACATGCTTTGGGAGCTAACCCACGTTCTCAGTGCTCATGTATCCTCTTAGCGTGAAGCAGTTTGGGAATGTGAAGAAATTCCTCCTGAACCAGCTTCTCTTCCCATATCACTCCCTTCTCCCTCACTCCTTTGCTGGTGGTAAAATGGCTGCCAACCACCAGCATTTATATGTTCTCACAACTACAGATGGTAGAGAAAGGACCCTTTCCCAAGAGTCTTAGCAAAATCTTGCTGTCTCTCATTGGCTTGGATGGGATCACGTGCTCATCCCAGAAGCAATGCTGGGGCTGGGGAAATTCTAGAGGCAGACTGGGTTTGGCTTAGGGTAAAGCGAATCCCTCAATAGCGGAACTCCATGCGATGCATAGGAGCTGCAAGTGGGGCAGATATATTACTGCCTCAAAAGGAAAGTTGGAAGAAGAGAATAAAACTAGGAGAAATAGATGCATAAAAGGATGGACACAGACACACACAATTTGCTACTAAGAAGCAGCAGAAGACTTAGGTTCTTGTGCTAGCATCCCGGTTAACGAGCTGCTTACCTTGAGATAACTTTGTAATTTTCTTTCTCATCTCTGTCAGGAAAGTTGCTGTCAAGGAAGGTAGCAATTATCTTAGTATATTAGAAGGAGTGGGCAACTCCTAACAGTGGTATATAGACTAACTTTAGGTCCTCTAGTCCAGAGGAATCTAGACCAGCTGCAACCCACCCAGCTAGATCATATCAACCTTTGGAAGCCAGTGTCTAAATTTATCCCAATTCTTACTGTTGCAGGTCAGAATGGGAAATCTTGTGAGGTCAATGATTAAGGTAATTGACTTGAAAAAGGTCTCTAGTAAATGACATAATTGGTTTTAATTACATAATTATGGCACTTAAAGTGTGGGGGTGAAAGGTTACTCTTATATTTAGAAGTGAGATCCTCAAATGAAACAAGGGTGTTCAAGCCAGCGTGTCTTCGCGTTTCTCTTTCTATTTTTGCAGAGGCAAGCCAAAGTAGGCCGGCCTTGGCCCTGGCAATTGGGGATGATTAGCCCGCGTGAGGCAGTGCAGGGGTTGCTCCTGGTATCATAGGAACCTTTGTGAAGAGATGGAAAGGGCTTCCGTAAAGACCTCGCTGTGCTCTGAAGTTAATGAGCAGTGGGAACTCAACTGTCAGCAATTGAATCTGATTGGGCAGGGTAATTATATGATTGCCTCTGCTGTTTGCACATGTACAGGGATATTTTTATTGGAAAAAAACCTAATTGCTTACTTACTGAGTGGAGGGAAAACCTAAACAAATTTGTGTTGTCATAGGTTAAGAAGACATCCTTTCTTTGTCTCCTAAATAACTGCCTGCTCTGCTTCTCAGAAGTGAGTGTTTTGTTTCTTTCTGTCCTCGGTGAAGGATGTTGTTTGTAGGACTTGAGTTATGTGCTAATATTAAAACATAAAATGCTACTTTGGACTGTGCATTTTTTGTGAGATGACCCTGCACTTACTGCTGTTTCTTAAACCATCTTACAATGGTTTCTTTCATAACACACAGGCTGCTAGAACCCTGGACAACAACACTCAAGTTGCTGGCCTTTCACAAACATTTTGTTTTGTTTTTCCTCACATGAAGACCTTTGACAATATTGGCTTCATCCACTATCTGGTTTTCCTTAATTGTATAAGGCAAGCTGGAGTTATTATGTCTGCAATAGCCTTTTAGACATTAAAAAAAAAAAAAAAAAAAAAAAAAAACTACCAGAGTTAAGCACAAATTGCTCCCTCCCTCTGCAATTTTTCAGGGACTTAGAGGGAAGAGAGGGCAAACTGGGAGAGTCAAAGGGAAGATACCTTGGGGCTCTGGAGTTGGTGATGCCAAGGTGTAGTCCTGTATTTTGTATGTTTTGAGTTCTAGCTGAGCATGGCATCCAGCTGAGGATGGCATACCCGTGCTGCTGGGTATGCAGCAAACCAACCCCTGCAGATGGGTCTGTTTTAGAGCCCTTTGGCTGCAGACTATTATGTGTGATTTTCTAAGTCTATCTCCTTCCTGAGATCTTGCCAGTGATGCAGGAACATGACTGGATGGTAGATTCATCTGTAGACAAGGCCTATAGACTCCAATTCTCCACCCTCTGGGTAATATAGGATGATGGGCTGGAGAATGACTGAGAACAAACAGATTCCAACCCCTCAGAGGAGCCCAGTGTTCTTGTCTGAGGATCTGGTACATACCGAACCACCCCAGTCTTCTCTGGCAATTTTATGGGTCCTTAGGCTCAATATTAATTGTCCCTCCTGGGTGCTTCCCTAATCCCCCCTGCAATCGGGACTGGCTGCCTTTGCTTTGTACTCCATAGCACCCTCTGGATTCCCTGACCCACTGTCCTATAATTGCTTGCTTCATCGTCTCCAGAATAGCCCAGAGCTCCCTGAGAGCTGGGCCTCCATTTCCATTTGTCACTGTTTTGTCTCCATCCAGAGTCTAGCATGGTGCTTGATTAGTATGTAGCATGAATGAATGAGGAGAGAGATGCTTGCTGAGTGTCCTAGAAGACTGTGTGTGCTGCCTGGGTTTCCCTACCCTTGCTGTTAATATTGCTTTCTTGTTGCTTACCATTTTCATTGCCCTAGATGATCCAGCTCTGTCGGAGGCACGTAGGCACAGCCAAATCTCATGCTGTACATTGATCACCTGTCCAACCTTTGCCTAGAGTGGGAGCCCCCAGTTCCTTCAAGAGATCCAACTTTACCTGTCTGTAAAGAAGAAGAGAGGAGGGAGACAGCAGGGAGGATCCGGTGGCAGTTTAACACCAGAGCAGGTCCAGTGTTTACTTTGACCCTTTTGGAGGTGGGTAACTGCAAATGTGATGGGGGGCTGAGCTTCAGAGAGGCTCTGAAGTAATGACCTTGGAGTTCGCAGTTCACAAGTACTAAGAGTGCAGGGTGGTTATTTTGTATTTAATTAACTGCCAGACTGTTCCATGATTTCCTGTAACAGAAATCAATGATCTAGTTTTGTCCTTCACATCATCAGTCTCATAGTGGCTGCGCAGTGTTTTTTGTGTCTTGAAAGATCAACAGAGAGGCGAGTCATTGAGTGCTGCTTAATAACTATTGTATTCATTATTTGCTTGCGAAAGCCCATGTTTTCCATTAGTCTTTCTCATTTTGATCCTGTAGCTTCCTGGCTCTCCACCCAGGACCAGAGATTGAACCAAGGGCATTCATCACTGAGCTACATCATCAGCCCATTTGATTTTTTATTTTGAAATAGTACCTTGCTAAGTTTTCTGGGCTGGCCCTAAACATGTGATCCTCCTGCCTTAGCCTCTTAAGTAGCTGAGATTATAGATAGGCATTTGCCTCTGTGCTAGGTGATCCTATGACTTTGATTTTTTTTTTTTTTTTTTGACTTTGGATATTTTGAATTCCTGTACTGACCAGGTGAGCTGTTGGCAAACATTTGAGAGCTTTCAGTGCTAACAGCAGCCTGCTGCAGCACGTGTGCCACAGGTGTGCCACCCCTCTGCTAGACTGTGAAATGCTTTGTATCTGCTGACTAGATGAGTTTACTTAGCATCACCACTACAGAGTCTTACGGTGCATCTAACCAGCTTCTTTCCCAAGCAGAACGTAGCCCTAGACCTTCAGTTCTAGGTGAGAGAGCCTCTTACAGAATCCCAAAGGCCCAGGCTGCACCTGAGTTGGACCTGTCTATTATTGATTGGCCTGTAGTGATAATATCTGGATAGATAGAAGTTTGGACATAGAAACTACAGCCTAACACGTGGCAGAACACATATTCCTTGTGCAGCTCCTTGTGACCCACCTGTCCTAGATCTGATGTGCATCCTCCTTGTGTTGGTTCTGACTCTCCATGCACTTTGTATTCTTGAGTTGTATTTCTACTTTAGTATAATATGCACATAAGTTAGACTTGCAAGGGTTCCTTTCAGAAAAAAGGTTTCAGTCCATTTTCATGGTCCAGTCAGTATATTCACAAACACTGCACTTCGAGTCACGTAGCCCCTCGCCATTGTATGCTTTGTTCTTGAGTGCTAAGGTAATATTTAGTGGAAGTTTCAGTTTTGGAAAGCCACCAAGGGATGTCTCCCTACTTCATATCTTTTCTAGACTGAAGCATGTAATAGCTACCTGCGCAAATAAATCAAATACTTTTGCAAGAAATAAAAATCTTTGAATTACATTAAATTTATAATTAAACTTGGCAGTACAGTATCTGAGTATCTTACTTTGTCTAATCACAGTGACCTATTTCCTATCAGAGTGCTTCTATATACAACAGCTTAGTCTTTTTGTGATCATCATGCAGTATGTGTAAATGATGACCTCTCAGGTCATACTCAAGCTACTCATTGTTTTGTTTAAAATTGTTTTGACTATGTCCCTTCATTGATTGATTTATTCAACAAACTGATTTAAATACAGGTTCTCTAAGTGCATTTGCCTAGACCAATAACCTGAATCTCATCCTCGCCACGTAGAAAATATAAATTCTCAGGCCTCTCACAGGCCTGCTGAATCGAAACTCTACAAGTGGGGTCCAGGCAACTAAATCTCAGTGAGCCTGTGGTGCTTCTGCTATGTGGAAAAGTCAGAGACACTGTTTTAAAATCTGCCAGTGCATAAGGTGGAGGTATTAAGGTGTGTGGCTGCAGCTCTGCCATCCAGGAGATTGTGTTCTGATCCAGGGCATACGGCAAAAGCTCAGACAGTTAAGCCGAGCAATCGTTATAAAATGTAAATTACATCATACACTCACTTCCTAAACCCCTCCAGGCAGTTCCCTTTGTTCTTGTAATGAATCTAACTGCTTGACTAAGGCCTGCGAGGCCAGGCGTGTTCTGACCCCTACCTTCCCAGCCCCCTTTGGTATATTCCTTTCTCCCCCAGTACTGTGCCATACTACACCTGGCTTCTTTCTCTCACCCCCCCAACCCCCCCAACAATGTACCCATTGAATGTAGTGTCCACGTAGCGAAAAGAAGGGGAAGGTGAGAGGGTGGTGCTGCTTCAGGAACAGGCCTGGACACAGAAGGATTTTTTGCATGCAGTAAAATATTTCTAAACTCTTGCCTTCATCAGCTCAGATAGATAGATAGGTGGGTAAATAGATACATAAGTAGGTAGATGAGATTAGATAGGTAGATAGTGATGATATAGTGATGTGTTATAGTATTATTGAACTTATCTTCCAGCTCAGCCAAGCCTGAAAAGACTTGCCAAGTCAATAAGGAAATATTGTGTAGCTTTTGTTTCACCTCAGCAGCCTGTATTTTTACTGACTCCTCTCTCTCTCAGGGCTTGCTGGGTTGGTTTAAGTGCTCAGGCACTCAAGGAACTGAGTCACAATGACTAGAGAGACCAGTGTGAAAGAGGGTTGCCCTAAAATATTTATGGAGTTGTCTTCATTTAGCTTCAAGCAAAATGGTAGCTTTGTCTATGGGATTTTGTCTTTTTAGAATTATGAATGCCAATATAAATCTTTGATATATGAAATGGGGCATGTAAGGTAAGATTAAAGTAGCTGTTTGGATTTTTATGGAATTTGAAAATAGTATTTCTCACAATTCTCTTCATAATGACAAAGGAAAGGGCCGGCCAGATAGCTCAGTGGATTAAAGCGCCCGCTGAGGCAGCTGCAGGGGCTGAGGGTTCAGTCTGGGCTGCCATGCTGGCCCCACCCCTGGGGCTCACTGAGACTGTGATTGAGACGAGATGTGGTAGTACACCTGTAACCTCAGCACTTAGGCTAAAAACAGGAGGATCACTACGAGTCCATTCTGTATAGTGAGACCCTGTAGACCTTGTACTAAATACATTTTTTTTAAAAAAAGACAAAAAAGTAAATTTTTAAAATGTGATTTTTAAATGAATTAAATTTCAGGCAAAGCATTCTTAAATGTTTAGAACTTCTGGACCCAAGAATAAGGGCAATTTTTGGGGGGGCTTTTCATCTTGGTTTTATTTTGACTATCCTAGCTATAATTTTCATAGTACCAGGCTGTTTATTTTATAAATGTACCATCTCTGGTTTTGGACATCATTTGCACATTAGCAAGCCTCTCCTTCGAAGCCTTCTGCCAAAAAACAAAAGGTCAGCTTGGAAGTGCTAACAAGGAGAGTGAGATATGGCTTTAGCTGAGGCGCTCCTGCCTGCCAGCCCCCAGCGGCTTCTCACCTTGTACATCCCTCCCAGGGAAGGGGGAGTCTCCTATGCCCCTAAGTTCCACCATCCTTGAGGGTAGCCTTCCTTCTGCTGAGACACAGCCAATCTGCCCTACCACGGAGAAGAGTCCCTATGAACAAGGCATATAAAGTATGTGCCCATACACACAGCCTGGGTGTGCTTTACCGAATAACTATAACTTCACATTTCAAATCATGGTCTGAAGGACAAATACAAAGAGCTTGGAGAGCAGAGACTGGTGGACATACACACACACACACACACGCACGCACGCACACACACGCACACACACACACACACACACATGGTCAAGAGTGCAAACTGAAAGGGTTGGATAGGTGTCTAGGTTGGCAGCTTGGGACAGAACCAAGGAGACTGTCCTGAGGAAGCTAGCATCATTTCCCACGTTAACTAGGATTCTGCCCACACAGCCTACCACAGCAGAGAACCTTCCGGGCAAATAACCAAGTGGGCTGGAAACACTGCTGCAGAGTGAACGCTAGAGGAAGTGCTTGTCCCCCAGAGCCTTCGATTTCTAAGTCTGCTAATAGTAGATGCACTGTGTCTGAAGGTGACACTAGCACCGCAGCACATATTTCTGCCCCCTTTGTGCCTTTTCTGACTCTGGGTACTTCTCTCTGAGACACCTCAAACCACCCGTGGGCTCTTCACCTTTTCCTGGAAAATGGCTCCCTGCCTTTATGGTAAGGGTTGTGAACACCTTCCAAGAATCATCCATTAGGGTATGGCCAGAACTCTGTGAGGGAGGAAGTCCTCCCCCCTCAGCCTTCTCAACCCAGAGGCCTCTTTGCATATATCCCATCAGTCCTGCTAGTCAGCACACAGTTGGAGAATAGGCTCTCTCTTTCTCTTTTATTTTCTTGGTCCCTAACATGTTGACTGCACAGGTCAGGCCCCCAGACATTTTTGATAAAAGAGAAAGGAATTTCTGCAAATCCAAATGCTCTGGCATGTGGAGATTCAATTTCAAGAACAAGAGAAAAGACTCGCCTGGTACCTTTATCCACCCGCTCACCCAGAAACATTTATGAAGAACTTTCTTTTTAATTGTGCTGCCAAACTCGATGCCTTTGCTCTAGTACAGTCAAGTGTCCACACTGCTGTAGAGGAAGTGGGACCTGAGCTCTGGCTCCTGACTCCCTGGCCTTCCGAAGCCCCCAACTTCATGCTTTCCACTGTCTAGAAGCTCAGGCTTTGCATGTATCTGCTTCTCATTAGTGAGGCAGAACTCTCCCTATGGAGAGAGCACTTGTTTCCTAAATTTGTGACACAAGCCCTGACCTCCTAGAGCACCTTAGGACTGCTCACTTGTCTGCACACAGGCAAGGTGAGCGTGAGGTCTCAGGCAGCAGGTAAAAATGTCAAGGTGGTCTGAGCAGGCTTTTGACTGTTTCACAAACTCTTGAAAACAGGCCTTTGGAGCCTAGGCCTCTGTGAGCTGAAGAAGACCAGCTCTTTTCTGAGAAGGGGGAATTCTTTGAATGAAATGAAAGATCAGTTTCTTCAAGGTGAAGCTCCCAAGGGAGCTTACAAGTCAGTTCTGCCTGCCCAGATGACTTTGTTCAGAGTTCATAAAGCCTGAAAATATGACAAATGATTCTGACTGTCTGAATTCTGGGTGGGAGGGGGAATCTGGTGACTAGATATACTGAGTCCTATTCCCACAGATTCTTTAAGCATACCCCACATCCCAGCAGGCTCTGCAGTATACCAGTCACCAGTGTTGGCCTTTGTAAACCTGACCACATTTAAGTTTGTTCTGTCATCCCTATCAACACAGAATGTGACTCTAGTTTGGACCTGCAAAAGAGGATCATGTGGTAGGCTTGTGGTTAGCACTAAGCACAATGATGCCCAGCTTGGCCCTCCTACTTCTTGTCCATATGCCACATAATAAAGCCTATATGTTGATAGCAGTGTCTCACCACCCATAAGAATCACAGGGAGCTGGCTGTGCCTGCCTTAGTGATGCCTACAGCATCTTTCTGCATGAGGCCCTGAGGCCATGTCCTCCTGGACAGCTTTGGAAAGTTGGCTTTGTGCACATGCATGGCCCACCTGCTCTTAGGACCAGGCTTCTACTTCTCTTCCTGAACCCTTCATAAGCATTGCAGGCCACTGTCATAACTATGGACTCAAGAAAAGTACATGTGCTGAAGAGACCACACTGAAAAGACAGAGTGGAGCATGGGCACTTGAGGCAGGAAGCCTACAAGTTCAAGCCCAGCCTGCTGGGTAACTGAGCAGCTTAGTCGAACCCTATCTCAAAAATTAAAAAAAAAAAAAAATTACTGGGTACAGTATGAAGAACCTGGACTCAGTTTTAATCCCCAGTATTGGAAGAAAAAAAAAAAAAAGACAGAAAACAGGTACAACGTAAGAGACAAAATTCTGTCTTGTTTTGAAATCACAGGTGTATCAACTGGAACTGGCCAGGGAAGAGGTAGCGTGAAGTGGTAGACACACACTGTGTCCTCTTCTACTTGCTGCTTTGGAGGTCCTTCATGCCTTACCTGTTAGTTTCTTGCTGGATCCATGTGGTCATTTTTTCTCTACATAAACAAGTCAGTAGTTGTGCCAGACTGTTTCTAGTGTCTGCCTCCTTCCAGTTTTTCCTGGTATTTGCAAAGTCCTTTTAACCTGCTAGATATATTTTCCAAATGCACATTCCCCATATCCCTTCTTAGACCGATTTATTCAACAATTTCTGGGGACATTTTTTGGCTACCACAATTCAAAGTGTGTGTGGAGATGTGATATTGGTATTTAGTGGGCAGAGCCCAAGGAAACTGACAAGCATTCTACCATGCTGAGGGCAGTCCTCACAATAAGGATGATCTAGTTCAGAATGTCAATAGTGCTGCTGTATAAAGAACATGACTTAAAGGGAACAAATTCTAACATCAACTGTTCTTTACCTGGGGACTTCTAATTCTCAGGGAGCCCTCATACACACATAGCCCTGGACCAGGAAAGAATGCTTTATAAATACATGTGTGGCCAGTTCTCTGATATGCGTATATACATTTGTGTGACTTCTAAGATTTAAAAACATTTCTGAATTTAAACCATTAGCATTGAAGAACATTACTGAGTCCTTGGTACCTTTTGATCATCAGGAACTTTCCTAAGTCAAAGGATACGAGAAATAAAATGAAACTTCAAGAAAGAGAAATCTACACAATGTTATGATTTTAAAAAGAGTAAAGTAATACTGCTCCTATCTTTCATGAGAAATCTGAAGTTTCACTCTGGTCTCCTTTGAATGGTACCTATCCAGGGGAAAAGTCCTTAGTGCCTGGTGGGCTCTTACCAGTGGCTACACTGCTGGGGAAGATCTGGCAAGCAGATGTTGGTGATGGAAACTTTCCATTCTAGAATATTTCCTTCTGAGGAAGGAGAAGGGTTAGGTTAAAGGAGAATGTCCCAGACAATCTTTCCCTTTGTTAATTAATGCCATCATCTCCTCCCCACCCCACCCCCAGCACCTTCATCTTCTTGAAATTTCCAGTAGAATATTTTCAGTAGAAAGATCATTTAACAAATACATCTGGCATTGGTCAGGATTTTTCTAGCTGTACTTTAATAAAGGATGGATTTAATCAGATTTAAAGAAACATTAGCAGTCATTCAATAATAGTGGTACATCCCTGGAAGGCCTCTGGGAGACACATTACCAAAAGCCAGTTTCTTAAGCACATCTAGCAAATGAATGCAGAAAAACTAGTTGATTATATAAGGGCCTGGGTGTGAAGTCTTAGTGGCATTTATCAAGTCCTTGGTACCTATACTGTGTTCAGTATCCTAATGCAGCAACCTAACTAGTCCTCATAGCAACCTATGAAATTAACGCTTATGACGTAACCATTTTGTAGGTGTGGAAGCTGGGCTTAGGCCCCTGGGAAACCTACATAAAGTCACACAGTGATTCCTCCTTCTTTAGTTGTTGGGCTACTAATGTGACAGTACTGATGATTTTGGTCTAAGAAGCTCTTCTTTTAAGCTCTCTCTTTCTGTTTTGACCAGTGCAGTTCCTGTACCTGTAAACAGCTATTAAGAGAAATGATTTAAGTCAATTGTAATAAATCAACAAAAGCTAGAATCTATATACTAGTCATAGAAGCAGTTTGGAGGACATGACATTTTCATGATGTGTCCTCCATCTCATTTCCGGCCTCCATACATCATGGACTGTGGTTCAGGTGACATGGAAGGGAGCAGAGTGATGCCAACAGTGAGGAATTGAGCACTTTTGCTACTGAGGCATAGTTCTAAGCAGGTATTGAGGTTTCTCAGTGTGGCAGCTATGTGTGGCACACACTACAGGTTCCAGTTTAATCATTTGTTCAGTAGTCATTTATTGGCTGCTGTTACCCACTGCAGACATGGAGACAGATCTATTATCTTGCTGAGACTATAACAGGTATTCTTCATGTAATGATCTGTTCTAGGCAGATCTAATAATTTGCCTGCACTGTATCTGTAAAAGCAATGGCCTCTCTAGGCTGCCAAGCCAGGCTGACATGAGCAGATGCTTATTGAGTTCCTACTATGTGCTGGGCTGCATTGCAGAGGTCAGATATTAGGAACATGCTACATTTCATTGGGGTAGCAAGGTGGGAAATCAGCCAGTTAAAAAACAATGATCTTAGGGACAATTGCTTTGCATGAAAAAAGACAGTTGATTGGTAGAAGGAGTGAGTGGGAGTAAGAGGAGCTAGTGGAAGTAAGGTGGTCAGAGAAGGCTTTTCTAAAGAGTTTTGTAAAAATATAAGGCAGGGCCCGGCGGGATGGCTCAGTGGTCTAAAGCGCCTGCTTGGGGAAGCTTGGGCAGCTTCAGGGACCGCGGTTCGATCCCCGGCACCACATGCTGCGCCAGCCCTGCCCTTGGGGTGGGCTGAGCCGGCCATAAAAATGAGTGAATAGACAAAGGTTCTGAAACAAGAAAATAAATAAATAAAATTAAAATATAAGGCAAGCCTTGCTAGAAGCGAACTGTTTGCTAGGCAGAGAACAGGGTAGACTGGCCTTGATTTGTAAGGTTCTAACATTTCATTGTTCATTAGCAGGGAATTTCAGAGGTCAAGTATATACAACCACTTCTCGGGATTTGAGGTGTTGGTTAATGACAGTGTGCAACTGTTTGTAAATGTTCTGTGTGTACTTGAAAAAAATTGCATAGTCTTTGGGTGGTTGTTCTTTGTGTATGCTGTAGATGAAGCTTATTTACTATGTAAATGAAATATAACCATTAATGTTTTCACTATTAACTGCTCAAATTTAAGAGAGAAGAATTAAAATCTCCCAGTCTTCTTGATTATTGTGGATTTGGTAATTTCTTAGTAATTCCATCAATTTTTGCCTGCTCTATTTCTAGGATATGTTTTTTATAACTGTGTGACATTTTGTAAACCAATGTTATAACACATTATGATTTGTTCTTATCTTTAATTAGTACCCCCTTCATCCCTATTAACTCTGTTATGTAAGTTTTATCTGACAATATTCCTCAAGCAACATTTTGATTTGTATGTGTGAACATATTTTTTAATCCTTATAAAGCTATGTGTCACTGGTTCATTTTTATGCGCAACACAAAGCTCACATTTTAATGCAGTTTGTCTTTTAATAGACAAATATAATCTATTTGTATTTATTGTAATTAATTTATGTGGATTTAATGCTCTTATTTTGCCTATTTTAGTATCGTGAGATCCCCCCCCCCCCACTTTTCTCTTCTGCTCTGCCTTATTTGAATTGATCGCATTTTCTTAATGTCTTTGTATTTTTCCCTCCACTGGTTTTGGAGTTACGTATTCTATTTCTCTTCTTTTAGTGGTTTAGATATTATCTAGAGAAGAATTTGGCAAACACTCCGGAGCTCTTAATGCATCATCTTAGGTTGGTGTAAAGCCTTTCTCTGGTACTCTAGTTCCCCAGTGGTTGAGTCTCTAATGGTGTAAGGTGTAAATGAAAGTGCAAAGTGTGGTCACTCTGATGATTTTATCTGGAGTATGGATTTCCAAAAGGCCTTTGCCGGGACCCATGCTCTCTTGCCTGAGGCTGCCAGGTAATTGACAAGCTGCACAGCTCCCTTGGGTAATTGGTAACATGGCGGCTTTTGAGCAGAGTCACTTGATTTCTTCTGTTGCATTTTCCTTTGTCTGCATTTGAGCTCTTGTAAGTGATGATAAATGTTAAATAGCTCCTGTAAAACTGTTGAATTGTCAGTTTTTAAACTGCATGAAACACTGACATTTTCATTAGACCCCCCGCCCTGAGGAATGTCCGGCTTTCATCATAACAGATTTGTTTACTTCTGTGGAGAGTCTTAATGTGCTGCCTATGGGAGAAGTCTTTTTGCCACCTGCTCTTAAATGGGAAAGTCTTTGTTCAGCCAGAGAGTTCTGGAAAAAGATTTACAAGAGGGCTTTCTCACTTCCCCTTTCTCCACCATCTCCCAAAGAGGTAAGGGATGGGACATCATCTCTGAAGAGTTTTAGTACTGATCAAGAAAAATTTCTAGCTAAAATAATCCTGCAAAGCTCTTTGGGAGATAAACTGTTGAAGAGATGCTATTAAACTACTACTTGGTTTCAGTGTGTCCTTTAAAGTTAAACAAGCACAGCTATTTCTTTTTGACTTAGTCTTTCTGTTGACATTTAAAGAGATATTTTAATTTTGGATTAATAAAATCTTGTGCATTGCTAGGGCCAGTGAGATAGTTTAGTGGACTAAATGCCTGCTTAGATAAGCACAGGGACAGGGATTCCATCCGTGGCACCACATACTACACTGGCCCCACCCCTGGACCCTCAGAAGTGGCAACTGAGTCCGTAGTGATGCTCGCCTGTAATCCCAGCTCTGGGGAGGCTAAAACAGGAAGATCACTACGAGTTTAAGCTGCAAGCTGCATAGCGACATGCTACACATTAAAAAAAAAAAAAAAAAAAAAAATCTTATGAATTGCTGAAAAAAATAGTTTTTAAGTGCTGAACCTTCTAAGTAAATAGGCAGAGATGATTTTCATCTTCTGGTCAGTGCATTAGAGTTTCAGCATCTTTTTCTGATGATGACAAATTATTTATGGACAAATATGGAATCACCTCGATTAACAAGCTGGAAGATATATGTTCAGAAAAGCAGATAGCTCACTATGACCAGAGCTGGGGATGTGAACTTTTCTGGAATCAATATGTTTGCAACTTATGGCAGAAAAACCTTTTACTTATATTTATGAGCTTCTCTCTTGCATGATGGCTTGCCTGTTGACAGTGTGATTGGCCGGTTTGTCTACTTTCGCATTCCAAGAGAAGTGTCCCGGAATGGAGCAGCAAGGTCTCTGAGTCTAGCAGGTCGGGGTTTTTGTTCTGTTTCTAGGACGCCTTGTCTATGTAGTCATGAAGGAGTTAATGAACTTTTCTGAGCTTGCATTTCTCGCGTCTATAAAACTGAAATAGTAAAGCAGCCCTCTGAGTTGAGATGAACACTAAGTGGGATGATATCTGTGAGTTGCACAGCGTAAAACTTGGTCCATAGTAGGGGGCTCTTGGATGACATTTGATGATGATGTTAATGATGATGAAGGTGGCGATAGGATAATGGCACTGAAACAGATGAAGATAATGGTAAGTGGGTGGTAGTGAAAAGAATGTTGATAATGGTGGTGATGTGACAGTGGTGGTGGTGATAGCTGGGTGTTTAAAAAAAGCTGAGAAAGATTACCATGTAATCAAAGAACTTGAGGAAAAGCAGAATTGTCCACTACTACCTGCTCTACAGTCCCCAGCTTTCTGCTTGTTATTTCTATTCATCAGAAGGCCCTGTCTTAGCAAAATTCCATTATAGGTGGCAAAACACCGAAACCCTATTTATGCATGCTGTTGTATTTTTAGGCCTAGAATTCTTTTAGAGAAAGCCAGGGAGTGTTATTCTGTCATCATCTTGTCATATTGATGACTTTTTTCATCTTTACCTTGTCCATTCCATGGTGGTACAGTGGCATGAGAGAGTCACTTCCTTCCATCCATTTAATTCTGAACAGGATTCTATGGTCTCCTTCCACTGTCCTAAGAGAGGAAGAAAATAAAATAACAAAAACCAAGGAAATCTCTGTTGCACTCGGTGAGAACGTGAGCATTCTGGATCTCCTGGCCTGACCTCAGTCGCTTTCATTGTCCTTTCATCTCACTGAGAGCTCAGCAATATAGACTATGGATCCTAAATATAATAAAGATCAGAGTGAATTCTGGGATAAACATGTGTGTCAATCATTTCTGTCAGTCACACCTAGAAATTCAGAGGAGGCAGCTGGGTAAAGGGTGCGTAAGCTTTCAGTTCTGAAAGTTTGACTTATCTACACACTGTTGCTGCTGCGGTACACTGTGGCCTTGGTGCAGGACTTCTGCTTTTCCATCACCCCACTACCTTTTCCTTTTTCATGCCATATCTTTTGTTGCCACGGAGTTGGCCTAAGCACAGCTTCTTCTAATCTGTAGAAACGTAGCTGCTTGCCACTTGCTGATGCTCTGGTGTTCCTTCCAGAGAGCTGTTGGGCACAATTCGCAATTATTTCCTCATATACAAGAGCCTGCATTGTAATGGCCCATTCCACACTAACCAATGCTGTGCTCCTGAGAACAAGCATTTTGTGGCGATCTGTCCCCTAAATATTTCTGTGTCATCTCTTCACCATTTCTCTTTTTCTAGTCACTTGACTACATAAAGATGACACTCAGAGAAGACAGTGCAGGGAAAAGAAGGGGCCAACAGCAAGCTGGGTTAGAATCTGACTGCACTGTCACTGGGCAGAGACAGGAGCTTGTTCCAGGTAGAGGAGAGAGTTGCAGAGCTAGGGTAAAGGTTGACACAACGAAATCTGGGCAAGACCACAGCTGTCAGGGCAGGGGAGAAGGTATCTGTGTTTCCATGTCCTCCCCATTGCTACCCTGGCATCTTCTGTGCCTTGTATGTTACCTGGAATCCTACACAGAACGTTCAGAGTTCCATGCCTTCATTGGGCCGCACCTTCTCCATCCCCTATGCCCAGTCCTGCTCTACAGTGCTCTACAGGAATGGGCCAGGGGATTGATTACACCAAGGTGAGGTTGTTCAAGGCTGTGGAGTTGAATCTCAGGTGTAGTTGGTCAACCTGTCACTTGGCCCTGCTGTGACACGAGATGTCATGTCTTCTTTGGCTGTCTGTGCATTACCAGCACATCATCCACAACCTGCCACACGTTAGGCACATGTGGATTTTTTTTTTTTTAAATAGAATTGATTTCAATGAGTGAGAAAGGTTGGAAAGCTTTTGAACACTTTGACATTCTGTGCAAATTTAAAGGTCTGATTTCCTGTATACATTTTAGCAGGTACATTTGCAGTGCCAGGAACAGTGGAATACTAGGGGCTGCTGGTGGGGAAGGGAAAAGAGACACTATCAGCAAAGCTGGGGTGGGGCTTCCAAACCTGCTCTGACTTAAGCAGCTGGGTGTCTGCACCTATCGCATTGGCTTTTTGATCAATGGGCTCCTAGCCCTTGAGTAATCTGATTCTGTGAGATTTAGTCATTTTTCATTCTAGCTGATGAAAAACTGCTCTGTCATTGCAGAGAAGATGCTGAGGTCCTGTTAGGTCAAGAGAAATTTAACAAAAAAGGTCCCAGGTAAAGAAACAAAACCTGGGGCTCACCTTGTACCCTGCCTTCTCCCCCTCACAGCTCTTCCTTTCTCTACCTTTCCCTGTGATTCTGATAGCATGAAAAAGTCAATCACCAGCCAAGTCCCAGAAGAGTGAAAGAAAAACATCTGCTTCCAAGCAGAAGGCAGGAGGGAGGCAGAAGCCTCTCAAAAGCTAAAGACATGGGCCTGGAAGGTGTGGAATCCAGCAGGCTGTTTATTTTCAAAGCAAAAGCTTACTGGTCAGGTACTTTTCAACACACAGAAAAATATGGAAATAGGAGCAGAGCTGGTGCTCTAGGACATGGAGACAGACCCAACACTGTTTAGGCTCCTAGGTGAGCAATGGCGGCCTCTGCTTATGCAGAGCCCCATGTGAGCACAGAAGCATCAGGAAGGTTGTCCCAGCTGTCCTTTCCGTATTTCTGGGTCACCTAGATTCCCAGCTCCTTCCTCTCCCCACACACTGGAACAAGCCAAGGAAGCTTTACCTGGCATTTCTAGCAAATAGCCTGGGATGGCTGAAGAGACATCCCTCAGAAAGCCCACTTGGACTGACGTTTTTTTTTTTTTTTTTTTTTTTTTTTTTCCAGTCTTTTTGAGACAGGGTCTTGCTATATAGTTCAGGCTGGCCATACGCTCACTTTTGTAGCCCAGGCTGGTCTCAAACTCACACTTATCCTCCTGCCTCAGCCTCCCAGGTTTATAAATGTGCACCACCATGCCCAGTCTCCACACATCCTGACCAAAAAACCGAAATGAAACAAAAAACTTTGAGATACTGCAGTAGTTTTCCTTCAGAACATATGTGCCAAGAAATTAGATAGATGGAACTGGTTGCACAGTCTGCCTCAACCCCTTACATGCCATTTGATGCTCCCAGCAGCCCTGTCCTAGCAGGCTTACCTACTCTGAGCCTCAATTTCCTCTTTGACAAAATAGGATAAATGTGATCTGTCTCCTAGGGTGAAGTAAGCAGAACGATGTGGACCAAGTGTCTGATAGGGGATTTCAGCTAGTGCTTGGATCATGAGACTAGCCAGAGCGACCTGTAGGACCTGCTCTAAAGTTGTTTGCTTCTTCACATTGCAGATTCTTGGTTCAGTGGTCATTCTTTATGACCTTGAGCTCAAGGTCTACCTCTGGCAAACAAAGTGTCTGGCCTGACTTGGGTTCATTTGAAGGAGCTTTAGGGTTCTGTTCCAGTCCTGACATCCAAGAACTGTCTCATGCTTTCTGTCCCATGCCTCTCATCAAAGTGCTGGGTCCCACAAAGGTAGAAACATAAAGTCATACAGGGGCACAGTGGGATCCCAAGGAGGAGAAGAGGTGAAAGGCAAAACACTGCTCAGTATTTCCCAATAGTTCCACAATTTACTTTTAGCATTTTGTTTGAAAAAAAATGCTAAGCAAACACAAGTGAAAATCAACCACAATTCAACCCTTTTAAGTTTTCCACAGATGCAACATAGGAAGCCAGTGTCTTGTACTCCCTTCCCCGTGGCAGTTTGGCCACAACCCCAGAGGCCTCGACCGTTGCCAGCTCCGTGTGCATCCTTCCCAGTTGCTTTGCACATGTCCTACACGTTCATGCGTGCACACACACGTGTGCTGTTTTCAGAGTCGAAGCCTGCTATTTGCACCTCGGGATCGCTGCAGTTCACTTCGTGCTGTAGCTTGCTCCTCCTTCAGGTCAGTTTGCATCGCTCTGCCTCCAGTGTTGAATGAGCTTAGGGCTCCTGCAGTAAGTCTGCCCCTCTGATAGGCATGCGGCTGTGTCTGTGTCTCGGAAGAGGCAAACTACAGTGAACATCATTTCCATTTCACTGTAAATTCTCATGCCACTATTTCTGTGGAATCGGCTCTCAGAGGTCTCACTTCTGAGTTGGAGGGTGCGTTCTCTTTAAATCTTTATAAAGCCTTCCGAATTGCTTTCTATGGATGTTTCAAGGCTCCATCTGCACCCACCAACAGGATGAGAGAGCTCAGATTTCCCCATGACCTTAGTAGCTTCGCCTATCATCAATCTTCTATCTGATGAGTAGAAAATTGTCTCATTCTGTTTTAATATTTCTTTTGCTTACTTAGATTTAGCCTGTTTTCTTTTGTTCATTGGGTATTTTTTGTTTGTTTTTTGTTCGTTCTGACAATGCCTGTTTGTAGCTTTGGCCCAGATTTTTAGAGTGCAATTGTTGTCTCTCTGTTTAAAGAAAAAAAAATTGTGTTTATATGTTTTTAGAACTATCATAGTGATATTTTAGAACACAGGCCTTGTCAAGACTGCTGGGAGAACAGAGATTTCACCAAGCAGAGGTAGGCGAGTGAGAAGTGGTAATAATCTTTCCACATGCCTGCAGTGCATAGGCATTTTTCTTTTGCCTGTGGGATTGGCCCGTAGCCTCCTCCGTGTGGTCTTGGGAGGTAGGCTGACCTCCTGGCTGTCAGACCTTCACCTTGCCCCTGACTGATGAGGCCTCCTCTTAGGCTTGACCTGAGAATCCTGAGCCTTCCTCTGGCCTGTCTCCTGCTGGGACTACTGCCTGACAACATTCCCCACCCCTTTCTAGCCCCCTGTCACTGAGCTGTGCACACATGTTAGAGGCCTGGGAACTCATTTATCAGTTCCTCTGGGAACTCAGTGCCATCCAAAAACTCATGCAGGCCTTGGCTAGTGATGGTCTTTATTCTTACCAATAAAATGTTAGTTAACATTCATTGGGTGCTGCCATGTACAAGGCCAATGCTAATGGCTGTGCAAATGATCCACTGTTCTCCATGGTGCAACACTCGCTGCCCAGGCGTGGTAGGTTTAGAACTGCTTCTGCTGATTGTATGGTTTCTAATTTTCACAGAACTGCTGCAGGAGGGAGCAGCAGGTTTAACTGTGTGCTAGCCACTGTGCTAAGTGCTGCAAACACATTACTTTTCAGCTGAGGTAGGTCATGTTACCTTCATCTCTGCAGCCAGGGAAACTGAGCCTAAAAGAGGTAGGTCCAAGATACACAGCTAAGAAATGAATTCAGACGCAGGTCTAGCTGACCCTAAAGCCTTCCTTGTCTCTCTGTTGGTATCTGCTTACTCCTCAAAGCATCCTCCAAAACTGCCCAGACCATGATCGTGGTAGTTCTCCATCCTGTAACCATGTCTAAAACCCTCCACTCACTGTACTGCGGAAGAACTGGTATAGCCCAAAGGAACAGGAGCTAAAATGCAAACACTGGCACAGAGCTTCTTCGCAGCAGCTGTGTGCCCAGCAGAACAGTAGGGCTGGACCTTTGTGATGTGCTCTCATTGTGAGTTAGGGTGTCCCAGGATCAGTTCTCTTCAACTACACATAATGCACAGATAACTATAATGCAGAAGTATAAGAATGAAGCCAATAATATATTTCTCATCTTGTGACTCCAGTGTTGATGGATGGGGAACGGGTCCAAAGTTTTTCTGGAATTGATGTGTCAAACTGAGAGGATTTCTCTCTTGTTTCTGAGTTCACTTCTGAATCAGAATAAATAGATTCATGTGTTCTTTTAGCATATTCTTGGTTTACCAAGGCCTAAGTTGAAATTCATCTTTAGGATCCATTTATTCTGATTCAGTTGCCAAGGCTTTGTGATGTTTCTTTCTCTTGGGGAAAACCTTCCAAACAGTTTTCATGACTGCTGCCCTCATGGGTCCTGACTGATAGTGGAGTGACTCTGACAGGAAGGAGACAATAGGCTCTCTGAACCTGATTAGTGCTAGGTTTCAGAAGCCAGGGTGTCCTCCAAAGATCCTACCCAGCTTAGTGCCTTTTGTTAGCTTCCTGGGGGAAAACCAGCAAGGAAACAACCTTGATATTTGTTCCAGCCTCAAGTTGAGAGGAAGGAGGGAGGAGCTCAGAGTTTAGCCTACCAATGTGTATACTCATTTGTTGGCCCTATGGGCAACTTAATTGTGTCTGTGGCTTTGAATTATGGCCTTGGTCAGTGAAAAAGGATGTTTCTGCAATTTGAAAGCCATTGATATTTCCTTTTCAAGAAGCTTGTACCAGAAGCCAGATAGAACTGGCTCCTATGGCCAGCCCAGTGCTCCCTGTGGTACTCACCCTGTGTAAGTGAATGATGCCCATCCTCAGCCTCTCATTCCTGTCTGTGAAGTAGGATTGGTAAAACTTGCTTTATATATAAAGTCGTTGCTTGGATTCAAGAGGCTAGGACATGTGAATAGCTGAGCCCAAGGTCTGGAGAGAGATACCACTCAAGGTGTTACCACTGGCACAGCAGACAAAGTGAAAAATATTCTACACCACGGATAGCACAGTGGCTTGACTGCACTGGTATGGGTTTTACCACCTCCTTGAAGAGCAATTTGGTAATGACTAGACCAGTGTAAATCAGACATTCACTATAGCGGAGCAATACAGCTTGTTACTGTATACTCAAGAAAAATGTCTGGATTTACCTGTGTACAAAAAAAAAAAGACACATGCAGT
The DNA here is from genome assembly GCA_004027025.1 of Myocastor coypus. Lineage (NCBI taxonomy): Eukaryota > Metazoa > Chordata > Mammalia > Rodentia > Myocastoridae > Myocastor > Myocastor coypus. The sequence goes on along the minus strand of PVJA010012738.1, from coordinate 8,135 downwards.
TAGGGCCATTGAAGTTGTGTGTTAGCAAAAATGGAGCTAGAATACAAATATTCATCCATATAAGTTTCAACATATCCATCCAGTACGATGCCTCACAGCATGGAAATGCTCTTTGCATTAAGGCAACTGTGCTAATGTAGATAAACTGCAAACAAATTTTGAATAAACTTAAGTTATATAGCAATGCATCCAATACAATAAAATTTGTTTAAAATGCAAAAATGTATAGATTTATAGTGTATAGTGGTACCTCAACTCACAAACGCAGCCGCCTTTTCTGTACAAACATGGACATGGCCATCTTTTGCAGCATCATAGGATGAACTAAGCTCATGGACAGAGGTACCACTGTATTTACTGATGAATGAATTTATGGAGTATGACAGTAGTAAGTGTACAACAGACATGCACAGAGACAATACCCCCTGCTTCAGTTTTCTTGGGGTATAAGGAAGAGAATAGAATAAAAGCAGGAAGGAATGCAAGGGAGATTAAATTTTGGTTATTTTTGTTAAAGAAATAAGATTTGAAAGGACTATGGAAAATCTTGATTTATTCTACTGGATAACGGGTACATAAATATTTTTAACATTATCAACTTTGTTCTGCATATTTGAAATATCTTACAATACAAACATTAACTAAATAAAATTAAATTATCTTATGAAGAGAAAGGGAAGCTAAAATGGTCAGAATTCTTTTGGGAATTTGTACCTTCTCTAATCATGGGGGAAAACAATCATGGGAAGCAGGATAAGGCACTTTGTGAGGTATCACAGTTATTGTCTTAGTCACCTCTTTGTTGCTCAAACACAGTACCCAACACCCACAATGTAAAGAAGGAAGGGAGAGCCAAATAACTCAGTGGAGTAAAGCACCTGCAAACTGGCACAGGGGTCTGGGGCTCAATCCCGGAGCCTGCTGTGCTGGCCCCGCCCCCTGGGGCATGCTGAGATGGTAATTGAGACTGGGCGTGGTGTTACACACCTATAATCCCAGCTCTTGGGAGGCTATAAACAAGTGGATCACTACAAGTCTGATCTAGTAGTGAGACCCTGAATACCCTGTATGCCCTTCCCTAAAATACAGGAGAGAAAGAGTGAGAGAGAGAGAGAGAGAGAGAGAGAGAGAGAGAGAGAGAGAGACAGAGAGAGACAGAGAGAGAGGAGAGAGAGAGAGGTCTGTTTTGCCTCATGGTTTGCATGGGTTTCAGCCCATGGTGGGCTGCCTGCAAGAAGGATGGCATGGCTGAGAAGAAAGGGCTCATGGCATAACAAGCAGGAGCCGGGCATGGTGGCGCACGCCTGTAATCCCAGCACTTGGGAGGCTGAGGCAGGAGGATCAGTGTGAGTTCGAGACCAGCCTGGGCTACAAAAAGTGAGCTCAAGGCCAGCCTCAACTGCATAGTGAGACCCTGTCTCAAAAAGACAAAAAAAAAAAAAAAAAAAAAAAAAAAAAAAAAAAAAAAAAAAAAAAAAAAGACAAGCAGGAAGCAGAGTAGAATCCAGAGGAGAGAGCAGAGATATGTATATAAGACCATGCTCACCACCTCCTCCCAGCAGGCTGCAGCTCTGACTCCTGGTGATCCTCCTGTCTCAGCCTCCCCAGTGCTGGGATTACAGCCATGTACCACCAAGCACTGAGATTATAGCCCAGTTGTGGTTGCTGCCACTGGCATGCAGTACTGGGGATCGAACCCAGGTCCTTCACTTGCCAGGCAGGCACATAGACTGCTGAGCGATCTCCCCAGCCTCTTGCCATGTTCTGAAGCAATTCTGGAAGTCCTATTCTGTGAGCATGTTTACAAGTTACGAAGTTTTGAATGGATTCAGGACACTAAGGCAGCCATGAGAATACAAAGAAAGATACCCCCAAAAGAAGTCTTCCAGAGCTGCTTCTGAAAGTGTCCAGCACAGAAGGATAAATGCATTTGAATTGAGGAGGAATAATTTGAAGAGGACTGACAGTAGTATCTTTCACTGTGAGAAATTCCTTGAAAACTGAAATAGTCACCATATTTTTTATCACACCTGATAAGTCACCATATTGATTGCCAGTTCTAATTGTGTTTTTATGTCTATGAATTCCGAATGGAGACATTTCCCTGTAAGAGGTTTTTAATAACAGTTCCCCTTTTGCTGTGAGAGTCAAATATGGCAATATAAAGTTACACTTTAATTATAAAATCCTTCCCCAGGGTGCCCTGGGAGTGATGAGGAGGATTTCTCTGTAGCTGGAATCTGCTGGCCTGAGCTGATTTGAACATTAGTGTGTAAAATCCAGGGACAGGGTCCCACTCTAAGGGCTGCTCAAAATATGTCTCCTTGGGGCTTCTCTGCAATACGGAAACGCCAGGCTCCTCCTGCACCTCAGAACATTTTCTAGGATTCTTCCTTTTCCTCTTAGGAGCAAGGTATTCTCCACATTGGCCTCAGCTACCCAGTACTCTCTCTCTCTCTGTTCTTTGCTTTCTTCTTGGACTTCTGCTAACTCCTGTGCCCTTGCTGCTGCTCCTCTGGGACCCAGCTGCGCCTCAGGTGTTCTGGTGTGTCTCAAAGCCAGCCAGCAGTGCAGGCTTCTGTGTGTACCGGGAGTGGGGGGAGCCTGTAGCACTCCCAACTCCTCTTCAGCAAGCCCCACTTCCAAGCACTGCCCCTTCTGAAGTGCCTTGGAGGGGCCTCCCTCCCAGGGCTGCAGACTGGGCTGGAGGGGTGAGGGCAGGATTTTCTTTTCTTTTCTTCAGTCTGGTTTTTTTATTTTTGTTCTGTGGTTCTGCTCTGCTTCACTTTGTTTATCAGTATCAAAGCTGCAACCAGCTGTGTTTGTTTGTGGATCTTGTATTTCCATGAAACCTGCAGATTTTTCTGGGTCATTCTATCTTCTTAATAATCAAGAGGTGGTGATTCAGTTGTCCACAATGAAAGGACTAAGGGTAAAGGAAGATCTCAACCCTACAGAGTGCCCTTATAGATTTGCCCTTGGCCTGCATGATTTGGAACAGCGAGTATGGCTTTGGTATTTTCCACAGTAAAGTCACCCAAAGTACCCTATCTGCCTAGGGAATTTATGAAGAAACGTTGCTTATGATTTTTTTTTTTTTTTTAATGGCCTGGGGGTGGGGCCGGTGCAGCATGTGGTGCCAGGGATCAAACTGCAGTCCCTGCAGTTGCCTAAGCTTTCCTAAGCAGGCGCTATAGACTGCTGAACCATGAGTGCCTGTTGGGAGTTTTAAAAATCATAGCTCCGTCCTTGGACCATTAGTTGAATTATTAGGACCCAACAGGCACTTGAGGTCATAATCATTGAGTTGCTTGCTGAGGGAGCACTTGGCTGAATGAAGGCCTAGTTCAGCTGTGGTAAGCTGCACCATTCAGTGGGTTACTTCAAGGCAGTACCTGGAGCAAATGCCTTGAGCCTAAATGAGAAAAGGAGAAGCAAAAGACTGGATGGAGGCCTCTCTTAGAGATTTAACCCACAACTGTTAGTCCACCTTGCAGCATGCTCCCCAGCTGATACTACAGACAGCTGTAGGTACCATTCTGGGTACTTGAAGAATGAGCCAGAGAATCTGGACTGAATAGAATGCCATTGTCTGAATCTTATGAGAAACCAAGGAACCCAAATCTCTGGATCTCAAGGACTAAAGAGAAGCAACAGCCAGCCTGAGACAGCCAAGGTTCTGTCGAGTTCCACCCGCTGCCCCTACCCCAAGTGGATTGCCATAACAACAAAGACAAGATAGTGTTTGGATTTGAATGCCCTGGGTACTGTACAGACAGGTCTAGTTCTCCTTGACCATTGACTCTGATAGAGTTAGAGCTGCTGTTTAGCTTGAGACATGCCCTCCAGCTGGAGACCCCCCTCGTAGGATAGGAATCCTCTAGCACTGAATGGGCAATCCCAATTCGCTGGTGTGGCTCCCTATCGGTCTCCCCAATTCTGTAAGGAGTTGCTGCTCTCTATGTTATGCTATATGCCCTCCCGTGTCTTTCTATCCTTAACTTTTTTGGGGGGTGGGGAGACCTTCCTGAAAAAAAGCAGTCTTAGGAAAATACGCGTCACAGATACTTTGATCACCAGGTTTAAGTGACAGAAACAAGTGAGAGAGACAGAATTCTGGCCTCTCCAAACTTAGCACAGCCTTTGGGCCTCCACTTTCAATGGAATAGAGTAAATGGAAAGGAGGCAGAAAAGAGGTTACAAAATCCCATTGACTGGAGAATACTGCAAGGACTGCTGCCTTTCTTTGGGGCCTCAGCAGGGCAAGGTGGAGCCAGCCAGGGCTCTCCACCATGCAAATAACTGTCACAGCAGCTAAGTGAATGAACACTGATAGAAGGTGGGCATGGCTGTGAGCACTTTGTGACTGCTGACCCATTGAGTCCTAACCAGAGCTCCCCAGGTGGGTGCTCTTATGGATCCCATTGTGTAGGGGCAGGGGGAGAGTTGAGGCTGTGAGAAGCACTTGGTGCCAATTGACATACAACTAAGACATGGGAGGTCTAGGCTTTAAGCCCAGACCATCCGGCTCCAGAGCCTTGCTCATACCAATTAGGTCAGTGATGGCAATCCTTCTAGAGTTTTCCATGATGACAAACAGCCTGCTACAGTGTTCTTGCCATAGGGCTATCACCACAGTACTAGGCTACACTATGGGGTCTGTGAAGCTGCATCCCTGCTAATAGTAATAATAATACCAACAGCCATCTACTAGATGTGTTCCCTACCGGCCCCAATGAAGCATGTCCTCCGCATGTGTTACCTCTTCCTATGCCTGTAGTAATCCTCTGATGTCGCTCTAGGGCCTGTTTACTGTTTTGTGTGGGAAAAATTAAGCCATGGGTGACTTTTAGTTTTCTGTTTGTTGTCGTTATTTTGAGACAAAGCCTCTCTATGTAGTGTAAGCTGGCCTCAAAGTCATTATGCAGTCCAGGCTAGCCTCAAACCCACAGCAATCCTCCTGCCTCAGCCTCCTAAGTGCTAGGATTCTAAGCATGTGCCACCACCATGCCAATAGCATGGGTGATTACCTTGAGCATATAACCAGTAAGTAGAATCTATAACCAAGGTTCTAGCCCAGGAGGTTTTAGAATCCTGCACTCCTAACTCCTGAATCCCTATTGACAGGGTTTGGGGTTTGTTTGTTTGTTTGTTTGTTTTGCCATAAACCTTTATTATTCCCACTTTGTCAGATGGGAAAACTGAGGCCAACAGAGACTAAGCAACCTGTGGACAACCGCTTGTCCTAGGCATGGGGTAAACCATCAAACTAGGGTTCCCCTCCGATGCTCCACTCTTACCCACCATGCAGTACACTCTGCCTCGAATGTGCTGGGAGGCTGAGGCTCAGAGACACCAGATGGCTTGTCAGGACAAGTCAGCTCTTTGTAATCAAGCCAAAATTTGAACCCGTACAGTGTACATCATCCTGTTTCCACAAACCAATTCAAAGTCAAGCTGAGCACTTACTCACTCAGGTGAGGGCTCTTCTAAAAATTTTGGAGAAGCCCCAGGCCCTTTTTGTAAGAGAAAGAACACACCGCTTGTGAAATGTCTCATCGTTCCCAGGTACCTCCTGAAGCTTGTCCATGAACTTGGGAGACAAGGACCACTGGCTGGAAGCCTGGCTGTCTTGAACCCTCACTCTAACTCTCACATGGAGCTCGTGCTGGTGACAGTCAGTGCCTCCCCTCTGTATAAACATACCACACTTACCTGCACTTGCAGACCTGTCCTGCCACATTTAAGGCCTCTGGGGAATGTCCTTGAGTTAACCAGCCACCAATGTAATCATAGTCTTATAGAGGGGCCAGCCTATAACTCAGCTTGATGGATGATCCCAGATATGTCACCTTTCTTCCTCATGGAAGGACTCATTAATTTTATTGCATGAATATAGATGCACATTTTCTTTACCACTTGTTTTACTCTTTAACTGTTAGAAAAAAAGAAAATTGAGCTGGTCACAACAGTGTACATCTCCACCATCTCAGCACTGAGATGCCCAGGCAGGAGTATTTCAAGTTCCAGCCTAGCCTGTGCAGCTAAGTGACTTAGTGAGAGTCTGTCTCGAAATCAGCAGGGGGCTGGGAATGAAGTTTGGTGTGAAAGGCCTAGGTTTGGTCCCAATTACTGTGGAAAAGGTAGATTATTCTAACTACCTCTGCTGCTCTTTGAGCTCCTCATAGAAAACTCCTTCAAGACCTAGCAAGTGGGAGTCACTGTGCATATCTCTTGATTAGAGAAGGAGCAGGGCCTTAAAGCCGCTGTCTCACAAGATCCTTGTGGGTGTGGCCCTGTTCCATCCCCCCAGTGCTTCTTCCACCGCTAGGTTCTTAGAGGCTCCTCAGGCAGGGTAGGCACCTGCTGCCCAGGGTTTTTGCTCTAGCTCTGTTCTCTGCCGAGTATTCTCTTCTGGATGACACCTGGCTCTGTCCCTATTCAAGTGTTGCCTGCTTAGGGAGACATCATTCAACCACTCATTGGAATAATTCTCACCCCTTTCCTGACTTAGCTGGCACTTATTTTCTTCTAGATATGTGTGTCATGGTTAATCTTGCTTGTGGATCCATTGCAAGCAAGCATATAGGCTGTTTTGTTCACTCTGGCTAAAATAATATTTAGTCTATGTTCAGGATTTTCAATCAGAGTTGAGTGAATTACAGGACCACTAACATTTCCTCAATGGGTTTAGAGAAGACAGGCCCCTCTGTAGTCATTCAACAAACTCATGTTCCAAAACAGAAGCATTTCTTCTCAGGCCCTGAGAAATGAGAATACCATATTTACCAAGCTCTTGGGTCTCTCTGGCCTGCACCCTTGTGAAAGCAATTAGCACTATTGATTTAGAGAAATGATTTCAAGGCTCTCATGGGAGTTGGTAACAGTCTGAGGACCCCTGATCCAGCAGTGATTTCCAAAGGAAATGAATTCAGGCTCTCTTGCTCTCTGGACTCTCTTTTCTTCCAAAATTCCCTGATATTGAAAAACCATTGCTGTTTTTTTTTGTGACTGAAATAGGTTTCTCACCCTTAGAATTTCAATCAAATGATAAACTTTATTCTTGAGCCTTGTAGCAGTGCTGACCTCCCCAGATGGAGCTCTGAGGTTTAAATGTCCCCAAGACAGACAATGCCATCGCCATTGCTATCATACATTTGCATTCATTTTTGGCAATGGTGGCAAGGCCCTTCCTGGTTTGTTTGTTTGTTTGTTTGGTGTTTTTGTTTCATCTGAAATGTATAATCATCCCACAACTATTTTAGCACCCTTTAAGTTCTCTTCCTATTTCCCTGAGGCTGTGTACGCTCTTGTTTGAAATAATTACCACAACCACAGAGATATTAAATCAACCATTGCAGCTTAGCGTGGAATGTGTAGATGCTGGAAGCAAGACCTAAAAGACATTCTGCTTTCCTAGAAATATAACAGTAGACAGCCTAGGAGCAGGGAGCAGTGCAGGAAGGAGCATCCTTTTCCAGCACCGAGCCTGCTGCTCTTCAAGACAGAGGAGGTTAAATCATGAACTGAAGGCAGAGCATGCGAAAGGTGGAGGATGTGTTCTGTTCAGGAGTCCCTGTAAACAGACTTGTTTTGCTGGGTGGAGAAATGAATCATTTCAGCCTCGTACACCAGCTGCAGCCTGTGGAAGCAAACGGAGGGCTTTCCCACAGCGCGCACTGTATATTTCATTGTTAGAGCTTTGCATTTTGACAGGTAGTTCTTATCCTCCTAGAAAGAGAGGTCTGAAGCCAGCAGCTGGAGGAAGACCTGGCAAGCCCTGCTGTCTAAATTGAGAGCAAGCATGTGCAACGGAACCTCATTATAACATGACCTGTTATTACATGGATTTTGATATCCCACAGGGCAAATATGTCTCACAGCACAGGAGAGACTACTCTATGTGGCAGTTGCCTGTTACAACTTGTCTAACTCAAGTACTTGAAAATAAGAGACTGGGCCAAATACCATATTCTTGAAAGGGTACAATTTTGTATTTCCTTGAATTTCCAAATATCTGTGTCAAAATTGTGTAACTGCTTATATCACATTGTATAGAAAGTTATTAGAATATCAATGATGGCCAGAAAATATCATTTCCAAGCTAAGTCAAAGATATTTGATACTCAGAAAGC
>PVJA010012737.1:0-51192 GCA_004027025.1 Myocastor coypus | reverse complement strand
CGCCCTAGGGTGGAACCAATCATACCCCAGGACGGGCCCTTGATTCCGTTCTAGGGAGAAATCCAATCATATCCTAGGCAGGCCCGGGTGATACTCCAGGGAAGAACCAATTGTACCCCAGAGTGGGGCTCCCATCAACAGGGAACCAGGCTGCTGAGTCATTCAGCCAAGTTGACACATTGTATCAACCACTACAATAAAAAAGAAATAACTTCACATGTACTTTCTCAATTAGCTGTTTCAGAAATCCTGTAACAAACAAGCACATAATGACTAAATTAGATATAAGAGGAAAATACATTTATTTCAAATCAGGTTTTCCTGTAGTCATTAAAACAATTATTTGAGGATTATCTGTGAAAAGGTAGGCATCTTGCCCTCTCCAGAAGCCCAAATGCCTTAATTGAATTCACTCTGAAGTTGGATCTATAGATTCTATAAAGCCTTAGGGAAGCACAAAAAAATCGACCTGATTTTTTCATCTTCCATGGCAGGTAACAGAAGAGTGTAATGAACAGCCTTCATTACATATGTTCTCTTTAAATCTTGCCAGCTTCTATGTTGTAAAAAGATGCGAATAAAAATGAACTACCTATTTTTCATTCTCTATGATTCTGACATAAAGGGAAATTACTTTCACATTTGGTAGTCAATAAAAGGGTGTAATAAAAACTGTAATTTAAAATGAGCCTTAAATAAGATTATTTGTAAAATGGGAGAAAGGAGTACAGAAATCACAGCAGAGGAGGGAGTTTGGTGAAGAGTGATCAAAAGAAGACAGTAGAAAGTTGCGCTGTGGAAAACAAAAAAACTGAGAACTGCAGAAGGTGAATTTAAGTCAGATTAAATCACTGGGACAGAGTTGTGTATAAAGAAAGTGTTCAAAGTTTCATGTAAACTAGGAGATACAAAGTAGGCACTAGTACCTTACACAGGCTGCAGCAAAGCAATGAAGACATGGAGAGAGAAAAAAGTGTGGCAGAACTCGCAATAATGAAGATTTTACTGTTTAAGGAGTTATTAACTTGAGTCCTGCAGTCATGGATTGTCACGCATTTCTTCTGAAGGAAGAGTGACTGAGGAGAAAAGCCTATCATTTAAATTCTGGAAATCAAAAGAATTGCAAATTGCTGATAAGTTTCTGGAGATTTGTAATGTAATATTGTATTTGAATACTGTGAAATGGATGTTATCACCAAGGGCTGTGTTGAACTAATGCTTGAAAGCTGATACCCTGGGAGTAAGACCAAATATTTTTCTGCCTGAAGATCTAAAACTGTATTTAATAGGATTCTGTCACCTTGATGCAGGTTACCTGAAACGCTGAACATTATCTGAAAATATTAATTAAGCTATGAGTTTAATAACAGAAAAAAAGCTGGTCTTTACCGGGCATAGTGGGGTACACCTGTGATGTTAGCATTTGAGATGGTGAGGTATAACGCTTGCTGTGAGCTCAAGGTCATCCTGGGCTACAAATTGAGTTCAAGGCCAATTTAAAGTCTGGAGTAAAATTCTGCATTGAAAAGAAAGAAAGAAAGAAAGAAAGAAAGAAAGAAAGAAAGAAAGAAAGAAAGAAAGAAAGAAAGAAGGAAAGAAAGAAAGAAAGAAAGAGAGAGAGAGAGAGAGAAAGAGAGAGAGAGAGAAAGCAAGGGCTTATTTATATTTCAACACTTAAGCAATCATTTCTTACTGATATCTTTAATTATTTTCTTGAAATACATACCTGTAGAACGCCAGTGATGGGTCTGTTACATAGCAATGAAAGCACTCTAGTGTTTCAATCATTGCTGGAACAGATGATTAATCCTCATATACCTATAATTCAGCCTTCCATAGATTGCCATAATTATATTTTTCTGAAAACACTTAATTACAAATAATGCAATTTCTTTGTTGAATGTTTTCCTAACCTTTGAGATCTTCCTTACCATGGCTGATTGTGTTCTTCCACCTTGGCATAAAGTTGTATCTCTAATTAGTGGACCAATCTTTCAAGTACATTATGTCTGTAAAATTTAAATGTCTTAATGATTTTCAAAATAACTAATTTAATTAAACAGGATGAAATTACTCAGCCATGACATGTTTTCATTAATTCTTTAGGAACTATAAATATTAATTTTTTTAAAGTGTAAAACTATTCAATCTGGTTCATATCAGTTAACACATCAATTACTAAGTCCCAAGGCTTTGTTTTTGCCTGTGTGCTTTGGCTTTCATTGGCAGCTGCAATTTGCTCATCGTAAAATCCATACTAAATATTCAAAACCAGTTCAAATGAGGCAAATTCAGAATGCTTTTGCATATTTATGGCCAGTATGCCAGCAACTAAACAATTGTTGTTTTTCTTTTCAGTTTGCTTTGTTGGAGAGAGAGAGAGAGAGAGAGAGAGAGAGAGAGAGAGAGAAAGAGAGAGAGAGAGAATTAGAAATTACATATTGCATTATATATATAAATATATATACATATATTTATATATATATATTTGTAAGGCAAGTTAACATTCTATTCAGAGGAATATAATACTTTTATAACTATGGTTTAATTTACATGCTCATTTTTGTAGGTATGATCATGATGTATATACAAAGCAGTGCTATGTAGAAATTCTGCTCAAAAGTGATCATTATTTCATTAATATTCACATAGCTCGTATATGTACATATATATATATATAATTTTGTAATTTTGTGTGGTTAGTACAGTCTACAGGGTCTCATCGTGTAGATTGGACTCACAGTAATTCTCCTGTTTTCAGATTCTCAAATACTGAGATTACAGGCATGCACCACCACGCCCAGTCTAATTCAGATATATATTTGACAGTCCACTATCACCTCCTAATGAAATTTACTTTGACCAATCTGTTTATTTGTAGACCTCATATTCCCAACCATGACAGTCATGTAGTGTTCTATTTTCATACAGTCTTATTATATTAAATGATATATTTTTTATAATTTATTTATACTACCAGAAAGGATGACTATTTTTAAAATGTATCTTATTCAACTTCAGCAACAGCATAGTTTCTAGCAGATCAAAACATGGTAAATATCTTTTAAAGGACTGACGAAATGCTTAAGCTATATTCAGGGAGTTACTCAAATTGCATGGAAAACTCTAATGTGCATGCTGATTTCTAAATAGAAATAGATTATATGTATGTATTCATTAAAACAAATAAAGTTCATAATTTTTATAGAACAAATGTTTGTGGATAAAGGGAAGAAAATCCAGACTGTTGGTAGACACCACTGGAAAAATCTTTTCCCAATTATTAGAGCCTAGACTCACACAGAATCCTGGAGCCAGGTACTCTGATACTACAAGATTTATTGGATGTAGAGCAAGCATGTGGGTTGTCTAGTGGACCAAGACAACCAAGAGCAAAAGGAGACAGGAGATCATATAGGGATTTTAGAGGAAGGTGTTTGGGAGCTGAAACAGCTGAGGGAGCACTAATCTAGGTAGGGCCACCTGATATGTGGGGAACAATGGAGCTTAGTGTAAAAGACTGTGAGCAAAACCCAAGTAAAGTTTTTATAAAAGGAAAAATTACCCTCTAATCCCCAGCCAGTAAAGGCAAGTGGATAGAATAAACTTCAGAAAGTGTTCAGAGAGTTGCCTCACTTCATTTGAGGGGTTGAGTTTTTGGTCTCTCTAAACACAATGACAGGAGCCGGTCAGATAGCTCAGTGGTCTTAAAAAAAATGCCTGTTTGGCAAGCTTAGGCAGTGCAGGGATCGAGACTCAATCCCTGGTACCATGTAGCACACCCGCCTCACCCTCAAAGCAGGCTGAGCCAGCAAAAAAAAAAAAAAAAAGAAAGACAGAGAGAGAGAGACAAACTTTTTAGTGATTAGTCAGAACTCTGACCCTCACCCCAAATTTCACTTGCTTTTGGCCCCAAGCCAGGGCCAAACTGCAAAAATCAACTCCACACAACTTTATATCTTGGATCCATACTGGGGCAAAATCACAGGACCTTCTCTTCATTGTGTTTAAAATTTTAGTGGGGTTTTGCTTACAGTATTTTATACTAAGCTCCATTTTTAGCCTAATTTGTAGCTTTATTTTTCCATTTATGAGAGTGTCCATAAGTACTAGAGTTTTCCAAATTGGACTCTAACTTGGGAATCTTCCTGCCTAAGTCAAGCAAAGTGCTGGGATTACAGGGCAGTACCACCAGACTCAGGAAGGAACACTTTGGAGAAAGTTTTCATATTTGTTTGTATGCATCTTTCCTGTTTTTATGGATAGGTAGAAAGGGCTTCAGTGGCACTATATTTGTCAGTACCCATTACCACTTGTAGGTGCTGGGTTATTCAGTCCCAAATCAAGGAATTGTGAGTCATTAAACAAACAGGAAATACAATTCAGTCATCACTTGAATATCAAGGTTTCTAACCAGAGGAATCAGAGCATTAGTGTACCTTTCCCTTGGCTATTTTCAGAATTATGTTCTGTTTTTAATACAACTTATTGCAGTTAGTGTTTATTATGTAATGTCCATAGCTTTAGCTTCATTTAGTGAGGGAACCGTAAAGAAAAGTGTTTTAACCTTATATCCCTTACAAGAGAGCTATTCTAACATTATCTTTTTTTTTTTTTTTTTTTGTCTTTTTGAGACAGAGTCTCACTGTGCAGTTCAGGCTGGCCTTGAGCTCACTTTTGTAGCCCAGGCTGGTCTCGAACTCGCACCGATCCTTCTGCCTCAGCCTCCCGAGTGCTGGGATTACAGGCGTGCGCCACCACGCCCGGCTCTAACATTATCTTTAAATTTTAATTCATGTGTGCTTTTTATAATGTTCCCAATCCTACACATCTGCATTATTTCATAATCACATTCATCAGGACCACCTTATTTGTATTTGGCACTGGGAATCAAACTCAGGACCTTACGCTTGCCATGTGAGTGCTGTACCACTGAGCTGCATCCCCAGCCTCGTTTCCATCCTGATGTGCAGTAGGTACATCTATATAACACATACCAATTATTTTTTAATTTTTAATTCTTATCATTTTTGTTTTACTACCTTCCTTCTATTCTTGATTCCTTCCAATTTGAGAATAATCTACTTCCCTATCTCCTATATCTATCTTTTACTTTGTTCCATATGCTTACTCTGGGTTTCTGTTGTAAGGGAAATCATGTGGTATTTAAGCTTGCGAGATGGAGAGCTTCCACAGGATCTGTGGATTTTCAGGGATCCTTCTGTGCTGTGGGTGGGAATGTTAACTAGTACAACCAATATACAAGTAAGAATTTAGAGTCCACAGAAGTATTTAGAAATCCAGTTTGACTTGGCATCTTTTCAGAGTTAAAGACATCATACTACAGTGATAAATGCATGCCCATATTTATAGCGGCACTATTCCTAATAGCTAAATTTGGAATCAATCCATATTTCTATCAACAACTGGATGGCTACATAAGTGTATTATTTACCCACAGTGGAGTACTACTCTGCCGTAAAGCATGAAAAACTTAACTCATTTGTAGGAAAGTGGATTCACCTAGAGATTAGTTTAAGTGAAATAAATCAAAAATAAGGTAATTTACATTAATTCTGAAAAACATCTTTATATTTCATTTAAAAAATGATATTTCAACATTTTCCAAAGAAGTTTCACTATTGAAATACACATATAGGGGCCCGGTGGGATGGCTCAGTGGTCTAAAGCGCCTGCTTTGGAAAGCTTGGGCAGCTTCAGGGACGGCAGTTCGATCCCCAGCACCACATGCTGCGCCAGCCCTGCCCTCGGGGCGGGCTGAGCCGGCCATAAAAATGAGTGAATAAACAAAGGTTCTGAAACAAGAAAAAAATAAGTAAATTAAAAAAAAAAAAAATAAAATTATATAAAAAAAGAAATACACATATACATCTATTTTTAATTTTATTTCTTTATTTACTCATTTGTATTTTAAACTTTCTTTCTTTCTCTCTCTCTCTCTCTCTCTCTCTCTCTCTCTCTCTCTCTCTCTCTCTATGATAAGCTCAGTCTGCCCTGGGGGTTGGGCTGGCACAGCAGGTGGTACTAGGGATGGAACCGAGGTCCCTGTGGTTGTCTAAGTTCGCCTAAGCAGGTGTTTTATACCACTGAGTTATCTTGCCGGCCCTACTAATTTTGTATTTTAGGGAAGTGTCTACAGGGTGTTCAGGGTCTTATTACTAGACTGGACTCAAAGGAATGCTCCTGTTTACAGCCTGCCAAGAGCTGAGATTACAGGTGTGCACCATCATGTGCAGTCTCAATTCCTATCTCAGTGCGTTCCCGGGGTTGAGGATGGCATGGCAGGCCGGGGCATCCAAGCCTTGGCCCCTGCGCCTGCAGCTACTTTGATCCTCTCAGGTATTTGGCCAGCCCTGCATCTATTGTTTATATTTCTCAGGGAAGCAGACATTTATTTCCAAAATAATCAGGTTTAATGTCAATAATTATACATTTTCTTTTTAAGATGAGGAGAAAAACAGGAAAATATAAGAATAGACAGATTGAGGTTCGATACTTTTTATAGTAGAGAGTGTACCTCAAAGCATTGGAATAAAATATCCTTAAAACCTGAGCTTCAGTTGTCTGAAAGATATTTGCACAAAATTAAATCAACAAAACTTCAGTTAACATATCTTTCTGTGTTTCTCAATTGTACTTTTCTGTTATATAGTTTTAAACATTTAAAGCATTAATAGTAATTACGAGAGTTATCCATTAGTAAGACATTTTAAATTCTTTAAAATAATACGTTTTACATAAAAGTCCAGATGTATTTTTGAAGTTTATTATTTTGTGTATTCCACTTACATTTCTGTTAGAGATATAATAATAGATGTAACTCCTATTGCACATTTAAATGAGTGTTCTTGAAATTTAAATAGACATTTTGGGATTGGGGTAATCTCACTTGTTTGATAGTAGTTGATTTTTCATCCAGATATGGCTATCTGAGATATAAAATATGGTCAATTAAATGAACAGGTCATGTCTTGGGAACATGGTTTATCCCTATGAATGGAGGATTAACAGTAAATTGATCTATAGTTATTGTATTTATAATACAAAGAAAATTCACAATTCCTTCTGACAAACTAATTAGAAAAGTATAATAGTAAAATCACAATCAGGTTAAGTGTGGTGGTACAAGCCTGTAATCTCAGCACTTGGGAGCTTGAGACAAGAGAACCTTCACAAATTTGCGTCCAGCCTAGGCTGTATAGTCAGATCAAGAACTGAGAAAAAAAAAAGATAGTCAGTATATTGCAGGAAACACAAATTAAATAACATTATATATCTAGATTGTAAATATTTAATTTGATAATTTGTATATTAATATCTATGAGCAATGTGTACATTTTAAATGTCAAAACATATGAACAATTTATACCATCAAAAATTTCATCAACTATTTTTCGTGACCTGAAGTCTACCACAATTCAATCATTAAGATTCATTTTCTAAACCATCATTTCAAACAAGTGATACCTGAATCTGAAAAATTCATCTCAATATTTCTGTTGTCAGTTTTTCAGATAAAAATTACTGGAGAGCTTTTCGTACAATTTTGAAAGAAATATTTTCATAAGATAAAATACACACACACACACATACACACAAACAAAACTAATACTTCAAGTTACAATTTGTATAAGAAGTAATGCTCAGTCCACTGACAGAATGGGTCTGAAGCCCCTACCTGCTTGGAAGACCACTATAACGAAGTGTTGTAGTGCTTGACTTTCGAATATGGTGGCCCAGCCAAGGAAGAGCTAAGAGCAGATAATGAAAGTGAAGAATTGCTTTTTAAAAGTTTCTTCAATGCTAAATAATTTAAGCTTGAAAATATAAATAGTACAGCATACAAATACATTACCATAAATGAAAATTTGGCACTCTATAGGTTGTGTTCTGTAAACTTAACAAATACACTTGGACTCAAAGATTTCATGCTATGGTTACAAGTTATGTAGTAGAAATCTTGGGTAACCTATACAGGGCACTGGGTTCAAGCTATAGTATAGCAAAAAGTAACAATAAAATAAAAAATCTATGTTGATTACTTGGTGAAACAACAACGTGTTTGTAAATTCCCCAAATACAATGTAATATTAACAACAAATGTATAATTTTTTGTTTAAAACACAGACAACTGATTGGTGAGATACCTCAGAGGACTGAAGTGCCTCCTTAGGCAAGCTTAGGCATGTGTAGAGACCACAGTTCAATACCCAGCACCACATGCTGCGCCAAGCCAATCCCCTCCAGATGTCCTGAGCCAGCCACTGAATCCAGCCATAATGACACACACCTGTGATCCCAGAGCTAAAGAGGCTGAAAATCGGAGCATCACCAAGAGTCTGATCTGTGTAGTGAGACCCTACATCACCAAAATACATGACAAAAATAAACAAACCACAGGCTAATAAAGGTAATTTATCCAGGTCTTAAGATATATTTCTACCGTACATAATTATTCTAAGGGTATTAATGTGTCATATAAGGCAAAATTATATTAAAATTTTTCATATGTTCCCAGAATCACCACTTTACAGGAGGGCCAGTGAGCTAACAAGTTTCTGGATGACTGTCAGCACTCTGCTTAGTGTACTTTAAAAAGATCCACATCAAAACTGTAAGAAGTATCTGATGATCATTTGAACAGTTTCCACAAGATGAATTCAAGACATATGTCATAATGCAGGGAATGGCATACATATATATATATACATATATATATGTATATATATACATATATATATATATATATATATATATATTATACATTGTTTTAAACCAAAGTGTTTGCTGACCCCCTGCAGACCATGTGCTGATGTGACATCCTTGTGCTTCTCAGCATCACTGATTGCTAATTGATCCAATAGTAAAGGCTGATTCCTCAGAGACAACTTCAAGGTCCTTTTAAATGAACAGCTTTTCCTCCCTGTTCTCTATATCTTTAAAACATTCCTTCACTGACCTCATAAACCATAGGAGCTTATTTATTTGTCAGGTTCATCCGTTTCCAAGTAGAGTAAGTGCTTGATGAGGTCGAGTAGCCACTGAGTTTGTCATCACTGTGACTCAGAACAGAACCAGGAGCACCACTGAGACTCCACACTGGCTGGTGCATCAATTCACTTGCTTGGGGGGGAGGGGCTAAGGAAGCACATTCCACTCACTGTATATGCATTTTTATGTTTAAATTTCTGTTTCCTTCTTTCCAATTGCTGAGCTTCTCAAATCATTTCAGAGAATTCTTCCTTAAATGTCTGGCTAGAAAATAGTACTTTTTTTTTTTTTTTTTTAATTCTAAACCAGCCCTAACCCAGCAGAGTATCCCTTGTCAATCCTGGTGGCAGTCATTAGGGGTGCTCCCCTGCCTACCACCATCCCACTATCTGCTCTGTGTCTCAGTTGCTCCTTCACATTCATAATTGCACTCAGGCTGGTGACATCCACAACACTCGCCTAGTGACAATATCAACCACCATGCCTGTGCTCAAGCACAGGGTCTCTGGCAGCACACACTCCGGAAATTACAGGACTGACTTCCAAATTTGCATACTGTTTCAATTCCATTCCCTCACAGTGTTCATTTGTATTCATGGTAACACTTGAAAGAAGCCAGTTTACCTGTTGCCTTCCATCTGACTCTTCTCATGCATACTTGCTTTTATTTGCTTGTCACTCTTTTTCTAAGTACAAAAAAAAAAAAAAAAAAAAAAAATCAAACAAGCATTTCAAGAAGCCCACTTATTCCCTCCTGCCAATATACTCACCATCCACATGCACTCAACTCTCTGTCTTTGTCTCTGTTTCTGTCTCTGTCTCTGTCTCTCTCTCACACACACACACATACCTGCATACACAGTTACACAGTGGAAGGAAATATATTTATGATTCATCAAATACTCAAAACAATAAAATATCAAGTAACAGATTCAATGTATACATGTGAAATGTATGTTTATATGTGTCCAAAGAACAGTGAAAATATATGTGGCTGTCTAATCTTTAATATATTCCTTAAGGAAATGAAAGTTTTTATTGCACAAATTGTGAAGCCTGGAAATATATTGAAGGAGATGTTTTTACTGCATCTTAGTAAGCTCTAATCGCTCTACTTTATGAAAACATTGAGTTTATTATTCCTACCTAAATGTGTCACTGGGCCATTGACCAACCTCTCTGCTTTTCCTGCCACCAACCCTTGCTCAGTCTTTGGTGTGCAGGCGAACGCTTACATGTTTATAAAACTGTTCCACCCTGCTATGTTTCAACTCTCTGCTCAACTTCTTTCCTGGGCATGCTGTCATCCTGAGGATGTGGTCACAACATCTCACTGGTTTATATTTCTTCAAATTTATAAGAAGGTGCAGTCTTCCTCCCATGTCTGAAGATGGGAGGGAGATGCAGGTCAGGGGTTAAGAGTTCACCCAGAATGCAGGAGGCCCTGGGGAGAATCTTACCATTACTATGAAGGCAGCAAATATGAGTGACAAAATTGTAAAAAATCCCGGTGCTGTTTTTATCTATGATCTGTTCTTAGAGGCTACTACAGTTCTAAACCATAAGTGGATATTAACAAGCAAATGAATCAATGCCTAGTTAAATCCTAGCTTTTTGTCTTACTCTGCCATTAGCCAAATTAGTTAAATTATTTGTCTTTATCTGCAATTTCTCTTTTGCTAGCTGTTTAAAAGAGACATCTGGCATTTTTGTTAATAACAATTGTAGAAAAGTTGACTCAAAATTTAAGTAAATAAAAGTCTGTTGTTAAAAATGTATAGCAAGTTATTATCCTTTCATGAAGGCTAAATGCTTTTACATAATCATTTAAAAAAAGTTTCATTCATTTACCATGAAAAACCTAAAATAAAAGTAGCAAAAAAGGGCATAGGATATCTCTAAGGTTTGTTTGTTTGTTTAGAGTATCATGTTGTCAGGGATATAGCTCAGTGGCACAGCACCAGCCTGGAAAGTTCAAGGTCCTGAGTTTGATTCACGGTACTCATAAATTTTATAATGTGTTTAGTCAATATATACTGCATGCAGATATCATATATTTAAAAGATTGATATTCTCATTCACATATGTGAGAGGAAGTGTATTTTTGTTTTTTTCTTACTAACACTTTCTTTCTGTGAGATGTGATACATGCCACTGGTGTCAGCACTTAGCTGGGTGAGATGGGAGAAAATCAATCAGCTCAGGGTCAACTTGGGTTTACGTTGAAGGCAAGCCAAAGAGTAAGACCCTGTCCACAGCACTCCCTCAGTACTCTCAAAACACTTCATTTCTGAAAAGCATTTTCAGCTACTTTTCATTGCTCATTCTAGGAATGAACATTTCAAAATATGTGACCTAAAGAACTGTTATGCATGTGTCCAGAGACATTCTGATTTGCATACAATAAGCTTACAGTTACTGATATTATAAAAGATATAGAATGAGGCATTGAACTTTAAGTAAACACAGCCATACTTTTAGCTCTCATAGTTTCATTTTTCTATAAATCATTAAAATGAAATACTATATATATACAGAGAGGGAGAGAGAGAAAGGGAGCAGGTGAGATGGTTCAGCAATTTAAACTGCCTGCTTAGGAAAGATTAGACAGCCACAGGGACCACAGTTCGACTGCTAGCACCACATGCTATGCCAACTCCAACACCAGGGCAGGATAAGCTGGCCATAATACAAAAGAAGAATATAATATATATATATAGCATTTTCCTTAGAAATTATCTCAAAGGGATCACATTTTCATTGTAGCAAAACTAACAGTAAGTTTTATGAGCTGTAAAGATGAAGATAACCCTTGAGAGACAATGCCAGAATGTCCACACGTAACACAGAGAAATGTTGTTATGAAAACTTCTTAGTCAACTGTAAACAACAGAAGCTAAGTCCTTTATTAATAGTCTCAACTTATAAATGTTGTATGAATAAATGACTTAACTACAGTAAATAAAACAAATACTACCAGAAAATATATGTTTGTAAGTTAAGCAATAACATTAAAATATGCATACATTCAATACAATATTATGTAGATATTCACTATAAAATGTCATAAGTGAGACATAAACTACAGTTATAAAATTATAATAGATATAAACAAAGGATAATGATCATATTAAGTAATAGTCCATGTCATTACTTTTATAATACTTTATACTTATAATGCAAATATGTAGTTTATAGTTTATACTATTTGCATACTAAATATATAATGTTCAGTTGAATTAGATATAAATACAATGAGAAAAACCTAAGAAAACTAAAAAGCCAAGGTTTTAAATGCAGGAACAGTGCTCTTTCTCACATATATTTCCATAACTAATAAACATAAATAAAAAATCACCATGGTATATCACCTATTAACAACCTGTATTGTTGAGAGAATGAATTAAAGAAACATTTTAGATGATAGTTTATGTCCTTTAAATGTCAAGATGCACACAGGTTTGGAAAAAATAAGTCCACACAAAGTGAGTAATGAATTTTCATTATTGTTCTATTTGTTACCTCATTATCCATCGTCTTTGTTACTTTTTTCCATAGTGCAACAAAACACAACACCTGAAGTTACAGGTAAAAGGCTTTATTTACCTCACAAATTGTAGAGGTTTCTGCTCATAGTAGTTTGGCTCCAACGTAGAGTGGCGGGGAACGAACAGTTCATGGAAAGCAGAAGGTAGCAAAAACCAGGGAAGAAGTCCTTCGTCTTTTATTGCCTGTCTTGTATCCAGGCTACTGGGATAAGGGAGTGCCAACCCCACCCATGAACTGATTCAGTAATCACACGCCTTAATTCCAGTGTCAAACATTCTAGATTCAGCCAGACCTGGAAAAACCACAACTATGATGGCGTGAGACTCTGTATTTTTTGTTCGTTTTTTTTTTTTTTTTTGGGGGGGGTAGTGGGTGGGTAGCACATCTAAACATAAGCCATAACATCAGTGTTCCCTACCACTTTATATTCACTTGGAAATACCTTTATTTTATCGAACTTTCAAGCAATACAGCAACTGAGATAAGAAGGATGAGGGACTGAATTGAAGTGTTCGATGGGCTTCTGCCTTGGTGGTGCTCTTACGTGTCTTTTGGACTTTTACTTTTCATTCTTAGCTTTCTTAGTTCCCTTCAATACCATATTTCACTTTCGAATTATTCCCTTACTACAAATAGTGGTCCTTTCCTATGTCTGATGCTATTTATCCTGTGCCCTTTGACACATTTGTATGCTTCTTTATCTGATAGCTGGCACTGTTTTACTTTGTCAGATAAATGTTGCCAATATTTTTCCACGATCTCTGAAATTTATTTTACTTATATCTACGACCATGAGTTCCCTGTTACAAAATTTATTATCTTTGGCTTTCAGAAAATACTTCTTTAAAAATGAAGAGATACATCCCACTACTTTTTTTTTGAGGGAGTAAAAGCAATATTCCTTACAACATAATAGCTAGAACACAAATATGAAAGGATAAGATTTTTACCTAGTGCATCCCACAATAAGATATTCATTTGAAAAAAGTAAGTACTACTGGCTTTATTTATTTATTTATTTATGCTTATTTATTTATTTATTTGTCTTTTGGAGACAGGGTCTCGCTATGCAGTTGAGGCTGACCTTGAGCTCACTTTTGTAGCCCAGGCTGGTCTCGAACTCGCATCGGTCCTCCTTCCTCAGCCTACCGAGTGCTGGGATTACAGGCATGCGCCACCACGCCCGGCTACTACTGGTTTTAGTATAAAGATTGAAACCCCTTTGTAAAATCATGTACTAATTTTCTTATGAAGTATTAATCAAACATAAATGAGAACATGAGTTGTAGAAGTCCTTACTCTTAATAGTTTTATGTAAAATATTCCCAAGCTACGTATAGGCTAATATCCAGAAACATTCGTGATAATTTTTAAATGTATTATATAGGTAGAATAATGTTTAAATATGTTTCTTTCATAGAGGTTAGAGATAAGACATAATTTTCAAACCAAAATGAAATTTTCTTTCAGAAATAGATAAAACCCTAGTAACTCAGCACATTATTGTATATTGGTTATTATCTTTGCGTTTGTCATGACTGATTTCCTTCTCTATATCTGAGTAATGAACTCCCCAGAGCAGATTGCTTGCAAAGTGGGCCAAACATTTAAGCTACAATGTGTAAATGACATAATAATTTCAAGTAGTGGAGATCCAATAAATTTTTAAGCTTCCCAGCCTTAAGAACAGAATCAAAAACTAAATGCTGGTACAGTGGACATCAGGATTTTATCTAATTGGGCATATTTAATAGGAACTAGCAGAAAGGATAGAGACAGTTTGGAAACACATATGCTAGAATTTCAAGAAATGTGTGATGATTCATCTTGATGAAGAGTCTACGAACATATGTTAAATAAGTATCAATCATCTTGAAAGAGCCTGAAAGAGTCACTAGCCCAAACCCAACAGAAGAGACCTTGTTCAGTATTCTTGCCTGCTTGCTACATAACTTGCCTCCTAGTTTGGTACTGGATTTAGTCAATATCACCTGAGCAGTGGTGCTGGTAATCTTGTTTGCTGACCATAGTTTTTTTCCTACCTCGTGCCCACCTAAGCTAGTTCCCACGTCTCCTCCACCACTTTAGATCCACCTCACCACACAGTTTTCCTCTATAAAAGTCCCTGGAAGAGATAGCTTCTTGGGGACAACTTGCTTCCTGGGGACAACCTGTTTGGGACCCCCTCCTGTCCCTCTCTTGGACAGGAGCTTTATTTCCCCTAATATATTCTGCTAATAACCTCCACTTATTCCTAAAATTCATCCTTCAGTTTAAGAGAATACACTTGAAAGAATCATACTGATAGCACTTCTTTGAGGTCAATACCTTGTTTATCTATTCACAGAAATTATAAACACCTGGGCCCCCGTGAATTTTGATAAGAAACTAGGGTTACAACAACTCCTAGCTTCTCCATTTTACATAGGCAGTCCTTATTTTATTTACCAGAGGGAATAGTACTAGAAGTACTTGCAGTGAGAAAAATAGGTATTTAAAAGAAAAACCATCTTCTTTTCTGGAGATCTATCCATCTTGTAACTAATAATCACAGTTATTATGATTATTTTGCAAGCTGGTTGCTTGCAAAAACTACACACTTGCTCATATGTATTAGGACCTTAGTACACATGGATACCCACCCTGAATGACTGTTATCTGACACACAAAAGCATAAATTTAGATACACAGTTATGCATTACACCACCAAATTAAGTGGTTTCCATAGGAAGGGTTTGCAGAGACAAATAGAACCTGATGTAAAGTCATACAAAATCCTTAAGAGTTATCATTTGTTCCTACTATTTCATAGGATTACCCTGAAATCTTCTAAAAGATTCTGAGAATTATATCAGCTTCTGAGTATGTGGTTGAAAAATTGCTTCTTCTTCCAGTTGATGTTTTTAATTTCTGCATTTCTGTGCTTTTAGCTGTAGCTTCCCTAACACTGTCATATGTGCTTGTCCTTACATTATTTTTTGATGTTCAGAAGATTCTGATCGTTAAATGCTTATTCTTATAATAAGCTGTTATTTTTTTTTCTGAAATTCTTAATCTACTTATGTGACTGAAAGTGAGGTTATTGCATCATCTGGTGATGGTAGTGTCAGATAATTTGTGATAATTATCTATCCTAAGCATGAAATATGCAGTAAAACTAAATGAGTATTTGTTCTGTTTTCTTCTATCATTAACTGAAAATTGCAGCTGGCATCTTGAAATTAACATCGCAGAAATCTATCTTGAAATTGCCACAGCCAGTGTTAGACATCCAGTGCTAGCTTACAATTTGATTTTGCCTATTAACATTTACTTACATAAAACTTGAAAATTTTAGGAGAAATCTTCCATTCTTATGACTTCAATGCTTTGTATGGCTAATACTAATGGTGAATTGCTCCTAGGCTAAATACAGCTAATGTCAATCCTTCTTTACAAAAAAAAAAAAAAAAAAAAAAAAAAGATTTCATCATTTTCTCTTTTTCTAATAGATTCTAAGAGGTTTGCTTTAAATATAAGATATGATAATGGAATCCTGTGAAACACATTGTATCATTAACTGCTCCCTTCAAAAGACCAGCATAAATTGACAATAAATTTATCCAAACTATCCTGCATATATGCCTAAATGTATCTTTTTCCCTTCTTTCACTTGTCCTTTTGCTCATCCTAGTTTTCTTTTTCTAATTTCTTGCAACCTTTTTCGTTATTATTTTGTTTTGTTTTTCCTTTAAACCAACCTTGCACATTTATATCTAGTAACCAGAATGGCTAATTTGAAGAGAGCATCGTGTAATACAGCAGTTGTTGTAGAATTACTAGTCCATTGCTTAGCGAGATTTTGTATTGTTTCTAATATTGTTTATGTGCATCACTATTTTGTATAAAAAAACCCATGTTTTATCTGTACATGGTACCTATATAGTACCAGAAAAAGTCCGTCTTTACTTCCTAAACTGTATTTACTACCAGATGTAGTTTGCTGAATATGTCTTTACTATTTTATCTGTAGAATCTTAAGCCATAAGAAATTATTGTTTAAAAAGTCTAGAAATTAAAGTTGTACATATGAAGGAAAACATCTTGAATTGTTTTAACATATTTCAACACAATTTGATAGTTACAAGTGTTCTTTAATTAATGTTTAATCTATATAGCTGTTATTTTCCCTACTAAGAACATTTGTGTAATTTATCAATTTAATTTATATGAGAAACATAAGCAATGCTGCAATTAAATATTTAAACATGATTTATATCATGGAGTATGAATGGGAAGATATTGCAAGATATATTTCATGCACATAGTTAAAAACAACAACTTCTGATGAACAATAATGTTAATATAAAATTAAATTAATCCCATTCATGTAATTCCATGGTTTTTTTTTGAAGCATCCTTGTTGTGACATTGTTCTCAGGGAATCCATATATGCTAAAGACAACAGTATGTACTTGTGGGCTTAGCACTCTGAAACTGCCTTTTAGTTTATTAGTTCAATTCAACAGAATTTAATAAATAACTAATATGTGATTTCTCATGTATCAAAGTCAGCAGGGCTGCAGTGTATATTGCATGCACATGTGTGTATGTGTGTCAAGAGCATGTGAATATTAGCGGGTTCTTGGACAAGGTCTTGATATTTTGGCTAATTCTACCATGTATAAATAATCAGTGATAGAAAAATAAAATCTGGATGAGGTTTTGTATAATTATATCACAGAGTTTTTATAAATAGTTTTATTATCTAATAGTATAATCCTAAGTAATAAACATTGTAACATAAGAAGAAGCTCTGTATGAATACCTAGGGTTAATCACATGAACATTTTTCTCATATTCTTCCAAAGAGATTTTCTCAGTGGCAATATTTTCTAATACTTCCTTCCATTAGAATATTGGTTGTTTGATTTTCTTAAGTTTTCTTGTTACTCTTTAAATTTTATAAAAATGCTATTTCTGAAACATAAATATAAATTAGTTTGGGGCCAAGATATACAAATTCCCCACTTATTATATTGTGTACATTTCCTTCAAAACACAACTATGTATAAAATTTCAGTTTTCAAGCTCTGAGACCTTTTTTATGAAGATGTGATGGTTTTTGACAGGGCATATTTTGAAACCCTTTACAGTTTGACTTTATGTATCAAAAAGCTAGTTTTCCACTTGGATGTCTGAATGCAATGGTTATTTATTATTCCATTTTCTTTATACCATGCATATTTTCATGACAGTATTTCATCTAGAAATTAAGTACAAAAGCACTTTATAATTAACGATAATGGAAAGTAACAAGTAAAATCTCATTGAGTACTTTCCTTTGATTCAGGAACTTTGTACTTCATAAAATCCTTGATGTCATCAATCAGCCCAAAATGTACTTTTAAAAAATGTCTCTCTCTGATGAAGTACACTTCCTCAAGACTTTGCCTTTAGACTCCTGTTGAATTTCTAATTTAGTTATGTTTAGAAAGGAACAGAGAGAGAGAGAGAGAGAGAGAAGAAGAGAGAAAGAGAGAGAGAAAATGCACTGGTATTGGCACACCTGATCTGTGTGCTCACATGGTAAGATTCTACTATGGTTATAACATGGCAACAAGAAAAATACATATTAAGCAGAATTCTTTCAACTTACATTAAAATCACCTCCAGTACTCTTTGCAAGTCACTACTGGAGTCTCCACTGGTATTCAAGGAAATTTGACAGGGAATAAATTTTACAATAACATTAACAGTCGGGAGGCTGAGGCAGGAGGATCGGTGCAAGTTCGAGACCAGCCTGGGCTACAAGCTACAAAAGTGAGCTCAAGGCCAGCCTCAACTGCACAGCGAGACCTTGTCTCAAAAAGACAAAAAAAAAAAAACATTAACAGGAAGGAGCTGTAGGCTTTACTTATAAGAACAATTAACTATTACACCTGCTCAACTCTTTGGGATCTTGGTAGAGAAGGAGTATCACCAGTATATTTTCTTTCACAGCTCCTCCACAGCAGGAACACAGCAGTATTTCTACAAATGCATCAGGTCCTCTGTCACACGTAGCTCCCATGTCAGCAACAGTAACTGGAAGGGAGAATACACTGCCACCTAATTGTTTGTTGCAACTATTCCTTCTTGGGCAGTTGCAAAATATGTCTATTAATTTGTGTTTATGAGCAGAGAAGAAGAAAGATACGTTTCATTCTAAAGGTCTTTTGACTAAAATTGCTTAAAATACCAATGCACTTAGCCAAGAAAATGATCAGGCTTTGAAAGAAAGTGTGTAGCCAGACCTTAAATGTTTTAAAAGTTCTATTAAAATCATGTAAATATATGATAGCAAATAAATGATGTTTTCTATATATTCCAATAAATGTGTAAAATATTCTTACTAAACATTTCCTGTAATTTAAAAATGTTCTTTTTTTTTTTTTTTTTTTTTTTTTTTTTTTTTTTTTTTTAAAATTTTTTTTTTTTTTTTTTTTTTTTTTTTTTTTTTTTGCCTTTTTGAGACAGGGTCTCACTATGCAGTTCAGGCTGGCTTTGAGCTCACTTTTGTAGCTCAATCTGGTCTCGAACTCACACTGATCCTCCTGCCTCAGCCTCCCAAGTGCTGGGATTATAGGCATGAGACACCACGCCTGGCTTATTTTGTTCTTATAACTTGAAATTAATTACTCTAAATGCAGAATATTAATTGTGCAGTTCAGAAGCAATTTTTTGTAGTAGGACAATCATATGACATTTTTTTCTTGTCTCTTGTTTTCTTTTAAGACTATTGAAAAATATACTTATTGTTTAAGCAATATATCATTTCTGCATCTATTCCCCTGAATAACTACTATGAAGACAAAAATATGCAATGTATTAATTATTGTAAACATCCTAGTAACCTGTATTACAAATATTTCCTCACTATTCTATGTCTTCTTCTCATTAAAATAAATAAAAATATTTTAAAAATAAAATGAAAACATAAAAAAAATTCTTTTTAATTTTTATTTATTTATTTATTTATTTATTTATTTGTCTTTTTGAGACAGGGTCTCACTATGCAGTTGAGGCTGACCTTGAGCTCAGTTTTGTAGTCCAGGCTGGTCTCGAACTCGCACCAATCCTCCTGCCTCAGCCTCCCGAGTGCTGGGATTACAGGCATGCACCACCACACCGGGCAAAAAAAAGAAATTTAGAAAAAAAGAAGCAGTTTTTGGAGACTTGATGGTCTAATGAAAAATTTCATCCTATGATTCTTATGGAGGTTATATTTTTATTCATCTATTCATGATTGCTTTCATTTATTGTATCTATGTCTATTTCAGTAATGTTGGGTAATTTGGGAGAATGAAAAGAATTCAGGGATACATGTGACTTTTATTTATTAACTTATAACAAAAGATATATTAAAGACTGAACTTGAGCATCTTCATAAAGGAGTCGGTAAAACCAAGTCTGAAGGGTATCGAGCGCAGGGTTTTCCATCTCTAGCAAAGTGAAGTGACCAGCATCGGCTCATGTTCACCAGCATAGAAGCCTATGCAATCTCATAGTCTCCTAGCTTTTACAGGTGCTAATCATGAGCCCCTCAATTCATTTGCAAGTGTCAGTGCCAGTGGAAATGTTGCATGTCTCTAACCACTGGTTCTTCCTAGGGACTACCCATGAGGTTATCTAAAGGCACAATGTTCAGTTATTCAATGAGCATAAATCCAAATATGACAATAATAAAGTAGTTATCATGAACAGCAAAGAATATTGTATTTCAGGAATTCTGTGTATCCTATGAAGTTTAGGCCACAAATGATGGGAAAAGATGGAATTCTGTTTCCCACAATTCCCTACCACCAGATGTCAGCAATGACCAAACAAGGAGCCTTGATTTTAAACTGGGACTAAGAAAGTCACAGTCCAAGGGCTTCTTCCACAGTCCTGATAGGAACCAACTGAAGCTAAGGATTTTGGTACATACCAAACTTCAGTACATAATACACCAAATATCCAGGATTTTGGTTTTGTTTTGTGGCAGGACCAGGGTTCGAACTCACGACTTTGCACTTGCCAGGCAGGCAATTGAGCCACGGAGCTAGCCCCTCACATATCTAGGTTTAAGAAAGCTATAAATTACACACACAATTAGGAAGATTCAAATTAAGTAAAAGAATGTGCAGATGACCATATTCTGATAAAATCTTAAAAGCATTCATAAAAATGGTTAATTACAAACACACTGACAATGGAAATGGAACAGCTCCAAAAAAATAAAGCAAAACCAAAATGAAATTTGAGAATTGAAGAAAAGCAAAATTTAAAACAAAACTGGTGAATTCATTGATATGTTTACTAGCAGAAAGGCAGTAAAAGAAGAAAGAACCAGAGAACTAGTAAAAGAATACAAATTATTCATTTTAAATAGGCCAAAAATAGAAAAATGGAGTTCAGAATGCCGAGTCCTCAGATTATAATAGAAGATCTAGCATTTCATGCCAGTGGATGGAATCCCAAAGGAAAGAGAAAGATGAAACAAACAAACAAACAAAAAAGATTAAAATAACAGGCTGAGAAATGGTTCAGTGGTCTAAAGTGCCTGCTTAGGCAAGCTTAGGCAACCACAGTGACCATGGTTCAATCCCCAGCATCACGTTCTGTGCCAGCCCCAGTCCCAGGCAGGCTGATCTGGCCATAATATAAAAACAATAAATAAATAATAAAAGATTCAAATAACAGCTTAAACTTCCAAACTATTCTGAATCTGAAGACATCCATCCATACATCAGTTAATCTGAAACTAAAAGACAAAAAATAACACTTAGAAGATTAATGCAAATGATGCCATATATCCCAGGAGAAATAATTCAAATGACAGGAGTAGATTTGTCATCAGAAGGCATAGAAACTGGATTTAAATAATGTATTTTTCTAGGTGCTAGAATAAGAGAACTACCAATAAAGACAATGTCTAATGAAATATTTTCTAAAATGGATGGGAAATGAAGATATTCTTCAACTAGAAAAGTTAATCTAAGACCCACATGAAATAAATGACCAAATGAATTTCTATGCACAGAAAAGACAGTGAAAGAAGAGTACTGGAATGAAGAAAGAATTCCGTGTGAAAAATGTGAGGGTAAGTACAGTGCACTTCCATTCTCCTCCTCAGAGTTTGAATTTGTGTTAATAAGTTGATTATAACATACCTACAGCTTCAGGGACCGCAGTTCCATCCCTGGCACCACATGCTGTGCCAGCCCTGCCCTCAGGGCAGGCTGAGCTGGCCACAAAAATAAATAAACAAACAAACATACCTGATGAGCTTTGAATCAGATTGTTCATAAAAATCTGTAAGAGAATTACAAACATTAAAGAGAAAGGGAATATGAAGGGAGATCAGATTTCCATGTTTCATTTATATTATTGTGGAGATCTAAATAGCCCCCAAACCTCAAGTGTGTAAATATGCTTAGATTTTGTAGCATAGTGGATTGCCCTTAGCAGGTGGGATCTGTTCCCAAAACATAGGTCACGAGCTGTATGAGCTGAAAAGCTTTATGTCCCTCATTGGCCCTTGCCTCGAAGTACTGCTTTCTGGCAGCCATGCTGTGAATACTTCTCCTCAGCCATGGCTTTCCGTGTTTCTTCCAACCTTGAGGCTCATCAGCTATGAACAACAAACATTAGCCAGAATAAACCCTTCCTCTTTAAAATTGTGCATGTTGGGCATTTTATCCTAATGGAAAGGAAAGTGACTAAGAAAATTAACATTAATCACATTTTTACACTAGCAGACTGTGATATGCATCATGAAAGGTCAAGAGAAAGCATAAAATTTATATAAGGAGTTGCAACAAATGAGAAGTCTTAAATTCTGATTCATAAATAATTATATTAAAGGAAATATTTTAAATCTATTACTAAAATAGATATTATGAAGTATGTGGAAAAACACATCAAGTTACTGGTTGCACAATAAAATTCACCGAAATATAATGACAACTAGAAAGAAAATAGAAAAAGTATGTCATAAAACTATTCATTTAAACAATGATATATTTATATGAAATAATCATAGAAAAAAATTATCATTGACACATACATTCATAATAACAGCACACCAAGAAGAGGTAGCCAATTTAAAATATGAAATATAAAATATAAATCTATACCCAAGAAGATAACTCAGTGGCTTGTCTACCTGGCAAGAATAACATCCTGTATTTGATGCCTGCTTTGTATATTGCACTCAAGGAGAGAATATGCGATTTCTCACTTGTTGAAGAAGTATTCAATGAGATAGATCAACACTAAATCTCAATAAACATTGGGAATGCTTCTATAACCATAAGAGAATTGAATTAGAAGTGTGTAACAGAAAGATAACAAGTGGTCAGGGAGGTAGCTTCATGGAAAAGTGCTTATCTAGCAAGCACAAGGTCTTGAGTTTGATTCTTGACTCTACAAAAAAAAAGAAAAACAATATCTATAGATATTCAAGAACAAATGACACTATTCTAAAAACCTATTAGTCAAAAACGAAGTTCTAAGGCAGTTGCTAAATACTGACTTAATGAAAGAAATATCTGTGCGCCACAACTAACGCAGTGTTGAGGAATTTATAGCTGTAAATTCAATCAGTGGAACAGATGCAGTATAAACGATGAAGATTGCCAACTGAATAACTTTTTTTTTTACCCCAAAAACCTAGAAAAACAAGATCAAAATAAAATATCATGAGGATGACATCTGCTGTATATTTTATGTTCAAATACATCTACAGTTTTGTCTTTTTGTTTCAATCACTTCAAAGCAGCTAAACTGATAAAAGTTCTTAATTTTGATTTCATTGTGCATATCCTAGAGGCAATTCCTCTTACAAAAACTATCCTGGAATTGTGTCTTAGCTCAAGATAACACATTGCTCCCTGACGGAGCAATATAGGAAAGACATAGATCGCATGAAACAGTTTCAAAGAGATATACAAGAAAATAAAACCTCGATCACAAGGAGCATGACTGATCAAGAGTTCTGATTCAGGGGCTGAGGAGATTGCTTACAAGACATTACATTCCCT
Organism: Myocastor coypus; assembly: GCA_004027025.1. Classification (NCBI taxonomy): domain Eukaryota; kingdom Metazoa; phylum Chordata; class Mammalia; order Rodentia; family Myocastoridae; genus Myocastor; species Myocastor coypus. The sequence continues at coordinate 27,586 of PVJA010012737.1, read as the reverse complement.
AAACAGAACCAGGTACTTTGCATTGTGAGAATGTATATTACCAAGACTCTAAATTATATTCCCTCATTATATATTTAATATCAATTACCAAAAGTTCAATGAAATCTCAATGTTAGAGTTGAGTTTCTGATTACATTAGCATTTATTTGGTTAGTATTATATGCATATTTATACTGTTTTATTTTTTTCTTCAAAGTGTGAAAATAATTGGAAGTCACCAATAAGTGCATGCACTCTAGGCTTTGTTTATTTATTTATTTAGTTACTGATATATTTGGTTGTTACAGAGCCTCATCATGCAGCTCAGGCTCATAGTCATCCTCTTGTTTCACAGCCTCCCCAGTGCTAGGATTATAGGCCTGTGCCACTACTCCAGTACTAGGGCCTGCTCATCCCACCCTATAGGGCAGGCCTGTGAGACATGTGGTGCTGGGGATCAAACCCTGGTACCTACACTTGACTAAGTAGGTGCTTAGTCTGCTGATCTATCTACCTGGCCCTTATGCTTTAGGTTTTAGAATTCAAGAATTTAGAGGAAAGCCATAAAGCATTGTTGGGATTTTCTCCAGTAGCGAATCAATAGAAGAATACATATTGAATCTTTATGCATTCTCGTGACTGTTTATCCCTTTCTTAACACAATAGTTTCAAGTATGTGAGCATGGTGTTGTATTGCTCAGTTTCTCATTCTCAGATATGAGCATTATGTTGATTAATTCCTTATTAAGGGACTTGCCCAAATGCTATTGAATAAGTAGAATTCCTAACTTTTTTCTAATAGATGCAAGTAGCACCATTTTCACTCAGATGATGACCGAATTGTGTCAGATTACATGTTATCAGATACACGAACACGTGGTTCTGGGTAAATGGCAGGGATCACAGATGTGATGAAAATGAGGCAATCCTAGGAGAAAGTGAAACTCAGACTTCAAACTCTATGTTACATTAGCTTCTGTGGTGCCTGAAACATAGCAGACACCCCTTAATTTTGTAAATACTTGACCAAAAAACTGCTTTTCTTAAAGAAACAAGTCAAGGGCATTTGCATGTAGAAGCTTAGAAGATTTAGCATAGCACCCAGTATTCTCAACAAGCTATTCCCACTACTTTTGTAAGTTAGTTGTTCTTAATCTCCACTGCAGTAGTTCTTCCATACTAATCTTTCATAACATATAACTCACCCAATTCATGCAAATTGCTTTTTTTCTTTTAATAATAAATTATTATAAAATAATCAAAAAAATTTTTACCTTTGTTTCTATCACTTATCTCTGCGGAAGCCTTGAACCTCATGAAGGGACGTATGAATTGGGGTCTTATTCCAGCTATGTTTCACAGAGATCTACGGAGTAGCCTCTCAGGGCTTGCTATTCCACTCTTCATGAGCACTTCTTTCATTCTTTAGCTTATTTATTTATTTATTTATTTATTTATTTATTTATTTGGTACTGGGTCTCGCTGTGTACCTGTGGCTCATAGTGATTCTCCTGTCTCAGCCACCCCACTTCTGGGATTACAGGCCTGTGAACAGTTTCAGTAGATGCTATGGTGACCTCCCCCCCACCCCCGATTATAAAGCCAACATTACCTGCAGTTCCAGGGAGCAAACTTGGGTCCTTGCACTTGCCAGACAGGCACTTAGACTGTGGAGATTCAGCCCCAGCTTTCATGAGCACTTCTACATTGGCTTTTCTATTAGGCATCTACAGTTTCAGTACTAAGTCGAACAAAGCACCTTAACTCATGAAAGTAGATGCAAGGAAAGGCATAATATGTATTTGCATGCATTTGAAGCTGGGCTTCTATCATTTACAATTAAGTTTAGAAGATTTGCTTTTGTTAGATCTTTTAACTGCAGTCATACTCATTTGAAATAACAGCATCGCTATACAACATTATGCCCTTATTATTGTTCTGGGTTGAGTTTTTGTTACTTATAATTATTGGAAATGATTTAGTTTTTCAGCACTAAAGTAAGAATGTAAAAAAAAAGACTGAGAAAAAAGATCTATAATTAAGCAAGTTGAAAAATATAAAAAACATCTTGAAGGGATCAACCAAAGTTAAAAACAAAAGAAAACTGAGCTGCCAGTTTTTCAACAAACACATTTATATATTATGCAAAAAGATTTCATTGTTGTCTTTTTTTTTAATGTTTTTGGTATATAGCCGGGGCGTGGTGGTTCACGCCTGTAATCCCAGCATTCGGGAGGCTGAGGAAGGAGGATTGGTGCGAGTTCGAGACCAGCCTGGGCTACAAAAGTGAGCTCAAGGCCAGCCTGAACTGCATAGTGAGACCCTGTCTCAAAAAAGACAAAAAAAAAAAAAATGTTTTTGGCATAGGGTTCCGATGTGCATCTTGGCCTCACACTAATCCTCGAGTTTCAGCCTTCCCAGTACTGGAATTATAGGCATGTACCACCATGTCCTGTTTCGGTGGCCACCTGAGTATGCCCAGCAGCCAACCTGAAACAGTAGTCGGTAGTGGTGATTGAACCTGGGTTTCCGTGTGCTTGCCTAGGCAGCAGCTTAGATCACTAAACTACCTCAGTGACCTGCCTTTGTGGAAAATCAATGTAACACGCAAATGTGGCTCTCCTGGATTACTAAGGTTTAAATACAAGGGCCCTATGCCCTTGTCACATTTAGTGAATTGATACATTTTTAAAGTGCATGTCAAAATAAAGAAGTATGTCTTGAAAATATGAACTTTGTTTGCAGGCTTATTTTCAGTATTCTACTTATTTTGAAACCCCATTAAAATGTAAAATCTGTGTTAAATTTTATAGAAAAAATTGTAATTAAAATTTTATTGAATTAATAGATTGATATGAGAACTGTGCCTTAAAATGTTGAATTTCTCATTCCAAGAATATTGGATATGTCTTCACTTATTTAAGTTTTGTTTAAATTCTTAATTTGTTAAATTCTCAAAGGAGTATTTTCAAGTTTTAATTTGATAAATTATGAATATATTTAGCTCAGACTATTTCATGTCAAATAGAATTTTAATCTGTGCAATTGTCTCATTATAACATTTTATTTATAAGCAATTTAAATTTGAACCTAGTTGATCTTTTTTAAAATCAATTTGGATTTATGAATCCTATACAAAATTGTGTACCTTTAACCCACACAGTTTGGTGCCTGAGAGTAGAATTCTCAGGCTATGGTCATTTTTTTTTTTTTTTTTTCTCGTTTTGAAATTCTTAGTCCTGTCTTGCTAGTTTTGTTTTGTATTATCTATAGTTTTATCACATAATTGTGAATACAGCACATACATTCTAATTTTAAGTTCTCATCAAACAGTTTCTAGATGCGTTCTTGGACAAATCTTCTATTTGTTTCATGTGCTTTCTAAAATTGCTATCCTATGCTGGACACTGTGGTGCACGCCCGCAATCCCAGCACTTGGGAGCCTGAGGCAGGAGGATCAGTCAAGTTCGAGACTAGCCTGTGCTACAAAAGTGAGCTCAAGGCCAGCCTGAGCTGCATAGTGAGACCCTGTCTCAAAAAGACAAAATAATAATAATAATAATAATAATAATAATAATAATAATAAAATTACTGCCCTATGAAGTTAAAGCTGACAGATAAAATACAGCAATTTGTACCACATTCATTCCCAATTCATATTATAGTTCAGCTTTACCTGGTCAAATGTCATACTTTTCTTTTTATTTAAAATCCACTGCCTTCTGCCGTATCTTTTAATTTCTTGGGTTTATTGTTTCATCATTATCTTGTCTTTCTTGTGATGCTCTTTGTAGGTAAAACTTTTATTGAAGTTTTACGCATTTAGTGAATAATTTCAGGGTCAACATAAATGTGTAGAACATGATGAACATGCCAAATTATTTTCACTTAGTTAACTCATTTTCATGTTTCCTTGTGGTAAGTTTGTGTTTGTTCAGCATTTAAGGTCTCCACAGTACTTTTCAGTTGTCAGTGTCTGTGGTCCTGCATCCCTGTATTTAAGCTTTTGATAGCTTAGAGTTTTACTATCCCCCAAGCTTACTTTTTCATCATCAAAACAGTTAGAGTTAAAGCAGATTGAAGACAAGGGCTTCCATATTTCCCTATGAAAATTGTAGACCTTCAAAGGTGGAGTAGTATAATGAGAAGAGAAATGAGAGGAGAATTTTCATCTGAATAAGGCAAAAGAGAAATTCTCTTATATTTTAAATGAAAATGCCTGTAAAAATATTTTAAGAGGAGTAGCAGTGGAAATTTAAAAATGGTTAAAATTGCATCCTGATAATTAGGCTTTTTTTTAGTAAATTTTATTGTGACTAGATCATGTAGCTATTTGGATATCTGTATTAGTCATAGAATCTATCCATATGCAATACATACAATATACTTACATCTATCACAGAGTCTGGTATTTTTGGATTTACAGTAATTTTTGATTACATCAATGCTGTGTACATGCAAAGGGTCCAGGAAGAAAGAAAAACAGTTGTATTAGTGTGGAAAATAAAAAGAAATACAAAATGATTCCTAAAATGAAGTCTTTATGAGTGTAGGATTCATCTTTGTTGTAACAAAAAGTGGTTGGCCATCTATCTCAGAACTGAACCACTATCCCCAGGCCTGTGATGTTGGCTCTGTCCGTGGGGCACCTTGAGTCAGCAATTGAGACAGGGTGTGGTGGTGTGCACGTGTAATCCCAGATCTTAGGAGGCTGTAAGCAGTTGAATCACTATGAGACAGATCTAGTAGTGAGACACTGAATATCCTGTAGAACCTTCCCTAAAAAGACAAAATGAAAAAAACAGACAAACAACAAGAACAACAACAAAAAAAAAAAAAAAAAAAAAATACTGGACCACTGCAAGACAGTTTTCAGTGAATTTACTATTTAGAGTAGCTGGCAGAAGTCAGCAAAAGTTGGAAATTTATACTCAGTTGTGTTTTGTTTTTTTAGATAATTGATATTATAGGGAGTGGGAAATGAGTCAAGAAACCTAATGGAATACCTCACATGATTTGAACAACGTAGAAATCTTTGGATAACATAGTTCCACTAACTTTCATTTCTTCTTGAGGTAAACTTCTTTTCATTATTCAACTCAGGAAAATGTAAATCTGTTTGTCACTGTTGCCTACTGCATCATTTGTACTTATTAAATTTGTCATTAACATTTTATACCATTTGTAGAATGTTATCTCACAATTATAGTTTTAATTAGCTTTTACCAGTTCTCTGGAGAGATTGTGAATTGTACAAGAACAATTTATGTCCTCGTAGGAAGGCATATCTTCTTCTATTTTTCCTCTATTTTCTTGTTGTTATTATTATATACTTACTGTAGTCTAGATTCAGTTCACTGACTTTCTAATACTTCCTATATTATATTTAAATATGACCACCAAGACTCTGATAGAACAGTTTTAAGTCATTGCCACACGGTATGATGTTCTTGAAATCATGGACTCTTATAACTTTTATCATTGTGTAGAGATGAGTGACATTTGTGAGATTCCCACAGAGAGTAAATAAGCACATAAGCACATGCCCTTAGAACAATTTTTTAAAGTTACTAATATCTTTGGGAACATTATACCTATTGTATTAATGACATGCCATAATTTTAATATTTCAGATTCATTTCAAAATTGCAGTGTTTACAAAGTAATCCTTCAAGATAGAAATTCATTCATATGCCACTTCTACAAGTAAATATACAACAGCAAATCAAATGACACCTTGAGCTCAATTTTATTTGATAGAAAATTAAAGGCAATTGAAATAATAATGCAGTTACAAGGAAATAGAATGTGAAATCAAATAGTGAAAAATTAAAATTGATTTTATTTAATTGCTTCAGCTATAATTTATAATTATAATTTAATTGTGGTTAATGGTAACATAGTAATGCTGCATATTTAAATTAAATGAAAAAATGCTAATTTTTATGTTAAACCCAATTGTAATTAATCAACATTGCAATTCTATGATAATTTTTCTAAAATAGTTTTCATTTTGGAGCTTATACTTCGGCTAAGAGGCAAGAGAATTTAATCATTCACACACAAATCATGCACATGCTATCTCATAATTCAACATTTATTATTTTAATTGTGTAACTAGTTTTGTTGAGGGAGTTTCTATATCAGGACTTTATGGACCTTTTTCATATTTATTAATTTAGGTAGATTGGTGAAAACATTTGGAAAGATTTGGAAATATTATACAACAATCCATTAAGTATGCAATCTAATTATAATCAGCATACAATGTAACTGGGAAAAGCACAGCTGTCTTCATTTTTAGTTTGGGGCTGCTGAAAGCAAAGTACATGTTTTCTCCTTTCATTGTTCAGAACCATTCAGAACACCCAAGGGGATAATCAGTCTTTTAATTAAATATGAAAATCTCCCTGATATGCACCATGAAAGTGTTGAAGCCAATTATTATGCAAAGGTATTCATGCTTTATCACAGTTTTCTACTATGATCAGAATCTAAGTAGCCAATCCTTACTGCTATGAAAAAAAAAACAAACATGACATTCCTTTCTTCCAAGAAAAAAGCACACAGAGACATTCACTCCTTTATTAATTGATATAAATTTTCTACAAAAGACTACTAAGTCATTGGCAATATACTCTATTATAACCGATTTTAAGGACAAATCATTCTTGATATTATGTTTAGGAGTCTTTCTACTTTATTAACAGCTGTAAAGTAAAATCACCCTGTAAACGCTGGCAATGTTTCTATCATGACCGTTTGATGCTTACCCACGCTAATATTTTCTACAGTGGAGACAGTTTCGGCAGAGGTTCTCCCATGTTATCCAGTGGCTACACATGAAGGCAGTGAACAGTTTACCTAGTGTTCAGTAAGAGGAGCTGTACCATGTGAAGGACTGTGGTCGGCTGCACACTTAAAATAAAAATACAAATGAAATTTTACAAATTTTGGCTTTCCACAACAGGGAAGCAGTTCTGAAACTGTCACTTTCATGTATGAAGGGAAGTCGTCTCTAATTTCCTCCTTAAAACAGGAGATTAAAAGAATCCCATAGGAAAGATGCACTTCAATACCACCCAAAAAACAAAAACAAACTTAAAATCCAAATACTTATTAATGAAGAGTCACAGCTGCATTAGTGTTAAAATTATGTTTTTTTTCTTTATATTTATGCAAGATTCCTTTTACTTTCGAAATTTTTAATACTATTTCTTCAATATGTTTTTTTTTTTTTTTCATACAGGCTATCAAACTAGCCACCTTGTGCTTGCCAGGCTGGCGTTTATGTTCCCAAGCTGTATGCCCAACCCTATTTCTTCAATTTTAATTAGTAAGTCTTTGTAGTTCATAATAATTACATCTCTCATTGGGAGTTGGTACATGCACACAATACATCTTAATTATGTTCTTGTTCCTTTCCCTTCTTCTTTCTCTTTTCTCTACCCCTTTGTCCCTTTCTCTTTCATGAAAGATTTTTCTCATAATTTATCATCTGTATATTATCTTTCTCTTTATACTTTGGGTTTCTTAACTAAAAGAAACTGTGGTATACTTAAGCTTGTGTGTCTAATTCCACCTCGCATGTTTGCAAGATGTATCCATTTTCTACAAAGTCCTCACACGCCTCCTTTTTGGGGACAGAGTACTACTTCACTGTGTGTAAGTGCCACACTCATCCATCCATCTTTTGATACACATATTAGCCACCTCCAGTTCTGCATGAACATACTTCATTAAAAATAATTTTTTTCTGTAGGTGCTACATTTACTTAGTTTTTCAAAAATTGTTGTGTGTTAAATCACATATAAAAACCTAAACTTTTGACAGTTTTCTCACTAATTGTACCATCAAACAACACCTGAAATATATTTATGTGTCACATAATATAATCTTAGTTCTTCTGGGGGACCCTAAAAAGTACAGTTGGAACCTTGCTACCTATTAGGTTTTACATAAAGAATGACCCCAAACTGTCATGCATTCAGAGGCAGGGCAGGTGAAAAGTCCCAGGAACATGGATGCAGTGTTCCAAGGACAGATTCATCCACTGGAGAGTCATACAGCTCAAGTGCTGTGGCAAAGTGCAGGCTCCTCGGAACAGGCAATGTTCATGCTTTGCCTGGCCTAGGGCCTCCACTGCTCTCTTTCCGTGGTTACTGCAGCTGAATGCAGGTGTGAGTCAGAGGGATATCTGTAGCTTCAGCCTGCAGTTTCTGGTCTGGTGTCCAGACTAGCAGGGAGAAAGGGCCAGTGACACTGCCCAGTACTTTTGATAAATGATGTGCTCTGAAACTTATCTCATAGTTTACCTCTTAAAATAGGGGACAGGAATTTGAAACCAATGATAATAACTATGCAAGATGGATCCATGAAACCTTATGATGACTACATTTGAAGGTAGTAATTGCTATACTTGGATAAAGTTGGAAAAAATACTGGAATACTGGTTGGATATTTTCTAGAATAATGGAGCTGCTGAACAGCAAATAGTATGGCAAAAATTTGAAGCAAATGAAGGCTGGGACAGTGGGGAAAAGGACACAAGAACAATGCATAGAAAAATGCAAAGGCCTTCTCTAGGAATTTGCTAAGGCCTTGCAAGATTTTTAAGGAAAGATTACAATAAACAAAGTGACACTAAAATAAAAGAGTAAAACTGTAAATCAGCATGAGAACACAAACAGTGTAATGCCTTACAGACCACTGAGAGAAGACAGGAGATAGGAGAGACAATAATGCGCTGTGGAACATGCCCTGCTCTGGGGCATGCTTGTGAGGACAGGTGAGGACAGGCAGTAGTAGAGGCAGGGAGGATGACCTGCAACAAATATTAACATGTACACTAACTTTATTTGAAATATTAATATAACACAACTGAAAGCCTCATGGTTTCTATTCCTTAAATTGACTTTACCTTCGTTAATTTCCTTTTGATTTTCAAAAATAAACTCAGCCTTCAGTTTTGATGGTTTTGTACCATGTGTTTTTACTTGTATACTTTGATTTCTTTCTTTTTTTTTTTTTTTTTTTTTTTTTTTTTTTTTTTTTTTTTTTTTTTTTTTTTTTTTTTTTTTTTTTTTTTTTTTTTTTTTTTTTTGATACACATTTCACTTATAATTGTTCTCACATTCACAAGTCAACAGACTGGAAAAGCCAGAGCACTGTTATAATCATAGGAGGAGCACACTATCTAAGTATTTCCAAAGCTTATTCCAATTCATTTCTTCTTTTATATTCCAAAACATCTTCATTATGTTGTTTGATGAGATAGTACCACAGGAAGGCAGTGGTGCCCAAGGTCATCCCAACTTTCAGCCAGTCTGGTTTGTCATTCGGTGTGTCCAGCACGTAGAATTTGGAGCGTGCTGAGGAGCCGCGTGACATCCTAGCCAGGACCAGCAGCCAAGAGAAGGAGCGCAGCAGCCCCGACACCGCCATCTTGCTGGAGACCCTGCCCCTCGCCCCGCCTCCCCCCCCCCTTTTTTTTTAATGTACTTGCTTGTTGCACAATCTCATTATGCAGCTCGGACTCATTGTGATCCTCCTATTTTCAGCCTCCCCAGTGCTAGGATCACAGGCATGCACCACTACACCCAGACTGGGGCTAGCTAAGCCCACCTTGGAGGTGGGGCTGGCATAGCATGTGTTGCCTGGATAGAACTTTGGTGTCTATGTTTGCCTAAGCTTCTCGAAGCCGGAACTTTAGTCCACTGAGTATCTCATTGGTCTTTCTTTTATATTTCTTTTTTTTTTTTTTTTTTTTTTTGTCTTTTTGAGACAGGGTCTCACTATGCAGTTCAGGCTGGCCTTGAGCTCACTTTTGTAGCCCAGGCTGGTCTGGAACTCACACCGATCCTCCTGCCTCAGCCTCCCGAGTGCTGGGATTACAGGCGTGCGCCACCACGCCCTGCTCTTTTATATTTCTAAAGTTTAATTACACACAAACTATTAAAATGTGTTAGGATCTTACTAAACAGGTTAAAACATACCACAAAGCTTTGACTTGGACCCCAAGAACATTATGAAGAAGTATAACAATCAATAAATTATATTTTAGAGTATGTATACCTGTGGATTTACCACAAAAAAATACATGTTATATGCCCATATATTAAATTTAGCATTCATAGTCATTTATAATAATACCTGACCTAATATAGTAGAAGTTTTAAAATATAGTAATGAAACAATAATAAAAATCTTAAATTTCAGCAAGCCAGATAGAAGTTAATAATTACATAAAAGGGCAACATAAGGTATGAGTGAGTTGGTTTCCTGGTGATGTAAAAAATAAATAAATAAAAAATAATTAAAAAAAAAAAAAAAAAAAAACCTTCACCATGTAAGGAAGCAATGAAGAAACTCACCTAACGAAACACGTGAGAAACAGATTTTCTCTCTAAAGTCCAAACAGTATCACAATGTGCTTATGGAGAATATAATGAAGCCATAGCAATTAATCAAGGTTGTCATCCTGGACAACAGAGATACTATCATATATATGAGAGGAGAATATCCATTATGTGTACAATAATTAATGAATATTTTTGGAAAATACGCATTATCTAAAATTTGTGGTTACTAATCATATACTTTCTTCTGTGGGTAAAATACTCTCCTGATTTGCATATAAGAAGAAAGAAAGACACAAACATGTCAAACAACTTCCTCACAGTCAAATGATTAAAGACAAATAATGTTAGCACCTCAGGCATAATAAACAGATCCAGTGTGCTTCCCAGCTCACTGGCCTATGGCTTTCTCTGGTAAGAATGACAGGATAAATTACTGGTTTGTGGCAATATGAATAAAACCAGAAATTTCATGTACTAGCTTTATAAACTCTACCCAATAATCATAGAAGTTCCCTTGGAGGAAAAAAAAAATTGGATTACTTCTGTCATTTAAATTATATCTTCCAGTATTTAATATGAGTTCAGATAGACAATCTGTTTTGATAACATATATATAATGTAAAAATTATTTTCAACAATGGCTTTATGAATAGATACATAACATTTTCTTATCCTTTAAAACTTCTAAAGAATTTGTGAGCAATATTCGTTACTTTAGTTTGTTAACAGAGTTATTCTTCTTCAGAAATCTCACCGTTTTCTGTGTTCCTCTGTATTCTGAAGCTATCAGTATACCTAAGAGGGCACTGATTTATTTAGCATAAGTAAAACTAGAGTTTATTGTACAAACAAAAAGTCACAAAAGTTCAATATTCACTTTTCAGAGAAAGTCTATCTGATTATAAATAGGCTTACCCAAAAAGGAGAACGTGAAACTTGCAGAACAAAGTGCAACAAGGAAAAAGGTCAGAACAACTTTTCTCTATTACCACCTCATTACGCTGACTTTGGCCAAGGTCCCGCAGACCTAGTATAATGAAGTGATAATGATAGCTCATCCTTTCCCATTTTTTACCCAGTCAACTCGGTATTGTTCAAAAATACCTCTAACTGTCCTTTAGAAATTCACACTACAAAGAGCTCTTTCCCTTTCTTTTTACATTTTAATGCACAAGCTTGCAATTTACTGACATTTTATTAACTACAGGACGTCATGGTGTTACATGTTATGTAACACTCAGTATAGGATCATAACAACCTCTAGTTAATGTTGCCCTGAATATTAAATAACTTGAAGTATGAAATACATGTATCTGGTATGCTACACAGCTCAACAAATCTCACTTATTTGTATTATTATTACTAATAGTGGTAGCTCTTAATAATACCAGATTAAATGAATTCAGAAAACATGCTAGATTTTATAATGGTAATGAAATGAATTAGAAATAGCTCCACTTTTACTGTAAATGAAAATGACATTGGTTGAAATGACATTGGTTGAAAAGATCATCACAACACTTTGACTCTCAGTTAATAAAATATATCCATGTTTCAACTCATGTAACTGCAGAACTCTAAAGTATTTGATTTGGCTACCCTGAGAATATTCCAGGTATACCAAAACTCAGTGCACTATTTTGAGTATTGATAGGGTAAATTTCAAGTTTAGCCTCATTTCTCAACATAAATATTCCAGGTATCTTTGTACTTCATGCTTCAAATGTTATCTTTCTTATCTGTTCCATTTGTTTGTGAGGTTATTTTAAAGACTGTCAATTAGCAGGATTTGCCATGAATATTCAAGTTACATAGAGATGCAACAGAATCATTAAAAATAGGATGATTGGGGCCCGGCGGGATGGCTCAGTGGTCTAAAGCGCCTGCTTGGGAAATCTTGGGCGGATTCAGGGACCGTGGTTCGATCCCTGGCACCATATGCTGCGCCAGCCCTGCCATCAGGGCGGGATGAGCCGGCCATAAAAATGAGTGAATAAACAAATAAAGGTTCTGAAACAAGAAAAAAAAAATTCTTAAAAAAAAAATAGGATGATTTTGAATAGTAAACTATAGATAAGGGAAGAAACCAGATAAATGATTATGATAATTTATGTAATAATATATCAGAATTATAATGGAAAAAAAAGATTATATAGAAGACTTCCCTGTGCAGTGTGATTCGACAGATGTCAAATCAGACAGCCTGGCTGGGAATATTAAGGCTTGCCCCACAAGGAAATAGCATTTTGCATTTGGAACAGCTCCGTGATATATGGAAATTATATTTCATTCAAAAAGGCCTCTGGGACGAAGCATGAAAACAACATACACATACACAATAAATAATGACTTTTGGAAATTATTTACTTTTCAGCCAAATGTGATTTTGATGTTTTCCAGTACACTAAAATTATAAAATGTTAGATCGTGAGATGAATTAATATAATGGGCAGAATGCTTAACTATCCTCTGGACAAAAGAGATCGCCAATATAAACAACTCCAACTCTGATTGTGAAAGACTTATTTTAGAGCAGTTCATTCTGACAGTAATTTGCAACTATGCTACACTGTTTCTCGAAGCCATTCTTCATTTTGAAGGAAAGACCATATTATTAAGAGAGAATACAGAAGAGCAGGCCTAGGTTTTGGTGCATAATGGAAAGAGGATGTAGCTTTGGTTTACCTAAAAGAAGATTTATTTATAAATTGACATAGTACTTTTGTTCTTTTGATAGTATACAATTTCTCTGTTTATAAACATAATGCTCATGTTACAGTCTTTAAATCTAGAAAGGCATAAATTTTCTTAATTCTCTCTTCTAACTAAATCTTCTGACTTAATATTTCTCTTTCTCCTGTATGACATCTTATTCTTTGTTGCTTTTTAAATCTTTTTTTTTTTTTTCTTTTTTGTTTTTTTTCCTGTTTTAGGGAAGGATCTGTAGTGTGCTCAAGGTCTCAATACTAGATCAGACTCATAGTTTTCGGCCTGTTTACAGCTTCCCAAGAGCTGGGATTACAGGAGCTCACCACCATATCCAGTCTCAATTGCCGTTTCAGTGTGTCCTGGAGGCCTGGCCAGCATGGCAATACCGGAGATAGAATCCCTGGTTCCTGCATCTGCTTGCGTGCACTTTAATTTACTGAGTTTTTTGGCCAGTCCTCTAAGTCTTGAAATAGTAATTATACCTGAACTTTTCAGGTATTATAAAAATTTTTTAAATTGGATTGTGAAAGGAGATATGTTAATTTTATTTCAGTTAGTAAAAAGCCTGATACCTGGTGAGAGCACATACCTTCACTAATGGAAAGACTTAAAAATGCAAGAATAGGGGCCCGGCAGGATGGCTCTGTGGTCTAAAGCGCCTGCTTAGGAAAGCTTAGTTGGCCGCAGGGACCGCGGTTTGATCCCCAGCACCACATGCTGCGCCAGCTCTGCCCTCAGGGCAAGCTGAACCGGCCATATAAATAAATAAATACACAAACAAAAGTTCTGAAGGAAGAAAAAATAATAATTTTTTTTTTAATGCAAGAATAAAGCTTTTAGGTGCTGTCAGTAAAAAGTCATGAAGATGAGATGCATTTGCAAATTTCAACTACAAACAATAAAATTATTACAATGTAGTTGTTGTAAATGTTTCCAGAAAACCAAAGATTTGATTATGCTAAAATCTCTTCTTCTTAATTTTTTTATTTTGTACTCATTTTATGTATTTTATTGTATTTCATGTATATTGTATTTATTTATGTATTTAATGCAAGGTCTCTATGCATTTCAGACTCATAGTGATCCTGCTGTTTCTTCCTCCCAGTTTAGGATTACAGATGTACACAACCCGACCTGGTTTTGAGACCGGCATGGCTGGGGTTCTGGGACTGGCATGGCATCCGGCACTGGGCATGGCGCGTTGGCCCTTGTGTTTGCCAGGCAGATGCTTAGACTGCTGAGCTATCTCCCAGCTCATACAATTCCTGCTTCTAAAAAAGAAAATATTCTTCTGTTCTAAAGTTTGCTCAATGATAACATTTGCCATCTGGGGCTCAGAAAAGTTTTCATTTCTATCTTTCGATAATTGCATGTTTGTTCACATTTTCTTGCCTTTTAGTCTCATTTTTATTTTGTATAGCATTGATCACATTCACCGGAGCCTAAAACACATATGTCTCTTTTCAAAAATACAAACTTTAGTCTGTAACATATTATATCAAGACTTTGGTTATCCTCCCAGATTTTCCAGTATCCAAACATTAGTAACTATTGCTCCTTTTTGGGGTGTCCTATCACACACATGCAAATACAGGTCCCATTGGCCAAATGCTAAATTTAGACACATGGAATTAGACTGCTGCTTAAATTTTTCATTATAGTTTATAATTCTAAAATCATGTTGATTAAATCAGAGGCTGTAGTTAATCTATTTATATTATTTCTCAGACATGCATTGCATGCGCTACCTCCCTCATATTTATATTGATCATTTTACCTCTTAGCCTACTGCTATTTTAAAAATCCTTGCATACACCTCGATGCATAAATGCAAGATACCTCCCAAAGCATGGAGCTTTGGGAGCTGAGGCTATGCGTGCCTTCAAATTGGTTATATTACAGTAAACTCTTTCTCCAGAGATGGTGTCCTTTATACATTCACAACAACACAAAGCAATTCCATTTCCACCATGTTTATCATAACTTAGTTGAACTAGATTTTAGGCTTTACTACAAACTTGGATGATTCAGAATTACAAGTGATTTGGATTGCATTTGTTTCGGAAATTATTTATTATGATTTTCCAATTTTATTCTAATCTGTAAATGGAGCTCTACCCCTGAAATGTGGAAATAACATTCTGAGGTGTGAGACTACACCTGCAACAATAACAAGTGAATTCTCATACTTGACAAATATATTGTATTTTTGTATTTCAGATATTAAAGTACAACTATAAAATTCTGCTTGTATATGTGTGCATGTAAATATGCATACAAATGGAAATAAATGTCATGCAGCATCCATTTCACACATTATGTTAGAGGCTAAGGTGAGAAAGCTAAATTCTTTTCAATTTTAGGCTAGAAATCGATGAAAACATCACCTATCCTAAGAATGAGAAAAAAAAGTGATGCAATCTACAAAATCTTGTTGGGAGCTGGACCTTGTCTCAAGGTTAGGTTCTCTAAATATATAGATGCGCTGCCCTTGAGTCCTTCCTCCCTTCGGGAGAAGGGCGGCACGTGCCTCAGCCTCGTGCATTCTGACTTTTGTCTTCATTTCTTCATTCTCTACTACCTTCCCTCTAGAGCTTCAAGAGCTACCCTGGACATGGAACAATGTAATTTTTCTTGAATTGAATAGATTTGAAAATGTATAACAATAAAAAGATGATTTTGAAAGAAAAGTTTAGAAAATTTTATATATCTTTTACACTTCTAATTATTTTGTTTTTTGCCTAAAATGTAAAAAGTCTAATATTAGTGGTATAATTGATACCATTAATAAGCATAAGTGAAGTATAAAATATATTTTGTGGTATAGCATGTTTTCAAATGCATATGCTCATTATATAATATTGAAATCTGGTTACACATACACTTCTTAAACCTTCTCCCTTTAGAGGAGAAATTAAATATTTTCTGGATATGCAACATATATTCTTCATATTGTGTTATCTGCAGTTACTCTTCTATAATAGATCATACTCTCCTATGACCGAACTTGGTCATGTATAACTATCAGGTAGCACTACTTACAATATCTCCATGGTCTACTCCCTGTCTATACTCTGTTGCCTCTAATAACCAAAAGTACACTCAACTGCTATGTGACAAGCTATTTATTTTAATAGTCATCTGTCATTGAAATGAAGTAGCTCTTGTCTTTTAGTTTCTGGTTGACTTCACTTAACATATTGATCTTTGGGTCCATTCATGGCATGATGAATGACAGTTTTCATTTATTTATTTATTTATTTATTATTTATTTGTTTAGCTGAATAAATATTTAATTATCTGTCAGCATGGCATACGTAGATTTCTTTCTTCATTCAAGAGATGAGGGACCCTTTTTTTGTTAATTCTGTAATTTTTTTTTCAGTACTAATGTGATAAACATCAGAATGAGGATGTTTCTCTGAAAGACTAATTCCTCTTTCTTTGGGTGTATATCCATTATCAGGATTACAGAAATATATGATCATTTGATTTATTTATTTATGTTTTAGGGAAGGGTCTACAAGTTGTTCAGGGTCTGACTACAAGATTGTTCTCATAATGATCCACCTGTTTAAAGCCTCCCAAGGTTATAGGCAAGCACCACCATACCCAGTCTCAAATACTGTTCAGTACACTCTAAGGGTGGGGCTGGCAGGCATATGATCATTTTATTTTGAATGCTTTGAGGAAACTCTAAAGAGTTTTGTGTAATCACCATATGGGTATACTTAGCCTCCAGTGGTGTGCTTGGGTTCTCTTTTTCCCACATGCCCATCATCATTTCTTATTTTGAGTAGCTGGCGACAGCCATTCTTACTGTACTAAGAGTTCTTGTGGTTTATCTGTAAATTTCCATGATTAACAGTGACATTGAACATTTTTTTTTATATCAGAGATGAACTGTGTGTCTTTTGTCAAATGTTTATTCAAGTATGTTTCCCATTTTTGTTGTACTACTTGATTTTTTTATTAATATTAAGATGTATGAAAATATAAGTTGATTATAATTATATAAGCTATCTAATTTTCTAAAACTCTACATATGCCATGCTGATAGATTTACCCAATTGCTATTTGAATATTAGAGCACAAACAAAATTGTTTCAAGATGCACTCTAATATATCCTCAGACAATAATTACCTTCAGTTTCTAAGGGGAAACAACTTGTTAAGATAGCTACCCTATAATCTGCATATGTTTTAGCTTTCTTCCACTTATGTTTGCTTATTTGTTTTTGATAAATATGAATTTAGTTTAGAAACTATTAATGTTTCAGAATGTTCGCATTTACTATGACCAGTTAGGTCAGCATTATTACTGTACATTTTATAAGAGTAAAGTAGGATTTTGCAAGAGCCATGGTAATGTCTTGTGATTTTGTAAATCTGTTCACAAGAGCTATTCATACAAGTAGGCAAGGATTTAATGGAGAACACATGGTGGCAATTTACAATTAAAGTGTGACTTAAATTTAAGAAGATTTATTGCATACAACTTGTAGTAAATTTAAAATAAACTCTAATATGTTAAAAATAGTTAATTAAATTAGACTTTGTAGGAAAGAGAAATTTTCCATGAATAATATCCGGCTTCCATCTTAAAGCAGTTAATTTTTAAAAATACATCTTCTGCCAATCACGCCTCACATATTAACCAAATATGAGTTTGGTTATATATACACATTGTTTATTCTAAAGGAATAGAAAGAGGTTAACTTTTAAGTACTATTGTTTTTGCTGAACAGTCAAGCATATATATATATATATATATATATATTTTTTTTTTTTTTCTGTATTTAGGACAGGGCATACTGGATCTACAGGGTCTCACAACATAGATCAGGCTCATAGTGATCCTCCTGTCTTAATCCTCCCTAGCACTGGGATTACAGGCACCCACTGCCACGCCCAGTCTCAATTGCCATCTCAGCATGCCCAAGGGCTGGCCCTATAATGCTTACACTGAATGGAAGCCTGAATGCTGCATTCTGCCTAAGCAGGAGCTTTAGTCCACTGACCTCTTAGGCTAGCCCTTAAGCACAGATTTTGATATTTTATTTTTGTGTTGATTTAGCTTTTTTGCAACTATTTATTCTATAGAAGTATGATAGCTAAAATTAAAATTAAAATTGGATAAATTAAAGGACTATATATAATATATATATATATATATATATATATATATATAGTCATCTTTTTAATGCACATTCAACCAGAGCCAACCTAAATGACATACTGAGGTTTATGTTAAAAAGAGAACAGTTGCTATAACTTAATTAGCTTGCTGTTCTCACTATCTTCTCACTATCAGCCTTAATTAGATCCTCACTAATTAATGTACTATTTTTCCACAGGACTGAACAGAATAGTTTTAACTTATTTGAATGTAACCTGAAAGAATATGCTATGAACTCTACAATTTTAAATACTTAAAGGGTTTAAATTTTGAAATTCAGCAACCTATTTAAATATCTTGAGAAAATATAAATGCAAATATTTTAGTTTACAATGTGTTCTGCATTTCCTTAATAGTTGATTTGTCTTACTAATGAATGAAATACACAGCAATGAACTCTCCTTTTTTGAGCCGGGCATGGTGGCTCACGCCTGTAATCCCAGCACTCATGAGGCTGAGGCAGGAGGATCGGTGCGAGTTTGAGACCAGACTGGGCTACAAAAGTGAGCTCAAGGCCAGCCTCAACTGCATAGCGAGACTCTGTCTCAAAAAGCCAAAAAAAAAAAAAAAAAAAAAAAATGAAACCTCCTTTTTCTAGTATTTGCAAAATTTAACTGTATACAAATGTAGTAAAATAAGCTAGTACAGCCTATATATTTACATTAAGTACACAGAACTGTTAAATGTGAAAATTATGCTCTGTAATAAATCTATTAAATATATATATTATAATGAAATTAAAATAATTTACAGGCTATAAAGAGACAATGCTTAAATCTATTATAGGTATAGAAGAAACATTATTTCTATATGTGCTTTTAATTTTCAATAGTCGTGTTGCCTGAAATTC
Source organism: Myocastor coypus (assembly GCA_004027025.1). Classification (NCBI taxonomy): domain Eukaryota; kingdom Metazoa; phylum Chordata; class Mammalia; order Rodentia; family Myocastoridae; genus Myocastor; species Myocastor coypus. Next base: position 8,507 of record PVJA010012737.1, on the reverse strand, counting down.
AATTATCTTTTTCTCATAAGATATTATTTTAGTTAAATAATAAGTATGCATGGCTATAGACTACATATGGACTTACTCTGATACGTATGATAATGAAATTTTTTGAAAAAAACATTTAAAACTTTGGTAGGAGTAATTTCATAATGTGTATTGAATAAGTAATTAAGGGTAATAAATGTCTTTTACAGTCATTTCACCCAGATGTTTTTGTTTTCATGTCATCATAATCTATGAATATGTATTGTTCAGGCTTTTTCTGATTGCATAGAAACTTCATAGTAGAGAATAAAGTGAAGTTCATTTCATGACATATTATTCACCTTTATTAAGGAATTCAGACGTTGTCTTACATTAGATACATTTTTCTTTCAATGAAACAAAATATGCTTTGTAGTCTTGTAGTTCAGGTTAGCCTGGTACTAATTATATTGCCCTGACTGGACTCATACATATGTTTATCCTATAGCCTTAGTGTAGGTAAGTGTATGTAAAAATTTAGAGCAATATTCCATTTGTTAGTAATATAGCTGAACAATCTTTCTTTCTTTCTTTGATGGCCAGCTCAGTGAGGCCTGAGAGAGGGGCTGGTGTAGTATATGGTGACAAGGATTGAAATGCAGTCCCTGCACTTGCCGAGGCTTTTATAAGCAGGGGCTTTGGATTGCTGAGCTATCTTGCAGGGCCCTGAACAATACTTCTTATAAAATTCAGATAAAATAATTATGCAGCTCTACCCAGTCCTTCAAACCTATTTGCACACAATAATATGAATAAATCACTACAAAACCATCAAAACTTCCAAATTAAAACAAAAAACAAAATAAAACAAAAAAAAAAAGGAAAAAAATACCTTCCAAATCAATGTTTTTGAGTTTTTGGAATATCTGAATTTATCCAGTGATGAAACCACCAACACGTTTTATGAGATCAAAACGAAATTCAAATACAACAATAATGAAAGAAGGCTGGCTAGATAGCTCAGTGGACTAAAGTACCTGCTTAGGCAGATTCAGGGACCTGGGTGTGATTCCCAGGGTGTCATGTCAGCCCTTCCCCTGGTGCATGCTGAGACAGCAACTGAGACTATAATGGTGGTGCACACCTATAAAACCAGGCTAAAAACAGGGAGATCACTACAAGTGCAATCTATGTAGAAAGACCCCGTACTAAATACTGAAAAAGAAAAAGAGATACTATAGGCTAACATACTTAATGGACATATATTCAAAACTTCTCAACAAAACCCTTACAAACAATGTAACAATATAGTGTAAAGGTTTTTCCCTATTAGCAAATACCATTCTTCCCATTCATACAAGAATGGCTCAATATGTGCACATGCGCAAGTATGGTATAGTACTCCTAAAATATCTAGCCTTCCCCAAATCCACAAATAATCATTTTAATAGGTTATGAAAATGTATTTGATAAAACTGAGCATTCCTTCATGATAAAAATGATAAACAAATTGGAGATATGGGGAATGCACCTCCACTGAATAGGGGAAAAGCTGAAAATTCTATGTAACGAACTTCTAAAAAAATGACAATACCCATGTTGACATTTTAAAACATATTTTGATTAGCAAGTATTAACTATTCATGGTAATAGGCTGTAGTGTACCATTTCAGCACAAATATGCAATACAAATAATCAAATCCACCCTCCCTTTAGTCATAGTACACATCAAACTTTCCAAAACTCTAATTATCACTATTGTACAGTTGAATCAAGTTTTGAGCATCTACATACACCAGAGATTTGCAATACATGTCTGTCTGTGTTTGGCTCATTTTGCTTAACACAAGGCATTTTATTTCCATCCATTTTACTATGCATTACATTTTACTCTTCATGAATAAAAATTAAGACTATTTTGATATTTATCATATGTTCTTCATTCATTTTCAGTTAGCAACTAGGTGTATTGGTTTCCATATCCTAGCTATCAGATATAATCCTACAATAAAAGTGATGGTGCATTTATCTCTTTTGTAGATTAATTCAACTTATTTAGAAATAGACTCCAAAATGAGTGGATTATGTCATGTGATGGCTCTAATTTTAATTTCTGTGAGAGAGTTCCAAGTTGTGTAGCATAATGACAGTTTCTTCTAACTATATGGGAAAGTCCTTTTTCTCCATATCTTGGCTAGTATTTGCTACTTATTTATTTTTATTATTCAATATTCCAATTGTGGTCAGTTAGTGTTTCATGATGGCTAATTAATGTTACTATACATTTTTGCTATACCTGTAACACATTTATTATTTGTTTGTGAAATTGTAAATAATTTGCCTATTTTTAAAATTAAATTGCTTATTTATTGCTTGATGAATGCTTCAGTTCTTACTGGGAAAAGTTACTCTTTGTAAGACTATATTTGGCAATTTTTCTTCATTCTGTGAATTTGTCCTCATGGTTTTTTACACTACAGAAGTTTAGTGAACCGTAATCCCATTTATCTATTCTTATGTTTGATTCCTGTTGTTCAATTATGTCCAAAACAAACAATGACAACGAAAAATTTATTTACAACCAATATTTTAAATTTAGTACTTAGCTAAAATAATTGAGGAAAGAGACAAAAAATATTCCCTTAGATTTTCTTCTTGTAGTTTCACAATTTCTGGTCTTATGCTTAAGTCTTTGATTCATTTTGTGTTGGTATATGTACAGTGAAAAACATGTGAGTTTCAATGTTCTGCATATTGGTAGTGTTTTCTTTTAACTTCATTTATTGAAATGCAGGTAGTCTTTCTCTATTGTGTATTTTTGAGGACTTTGCTAAAAATAGTTAGCTATAATTATGTAAATAGATTTGAAGGATATTTACTCTTTCATTTTTCTCTATGACTGTTTTGTTGGTGGTGTCATGCATGTTTGGTTACTGCGTTTCTTGGGTATTTCTTGACATCAACTTTCATGACAATTCCAGTTTTGTTCTTTCATCAAAAGTCACTGTGCTTCTACTGCAGTGGGCCAACTCCACCTTGATGGAGATATAGAAAGAACAGGTACTTGTAAACAGTAGAGCGTAGAGGGCCCATTTGGCTTTTGTATGACTACCTGGAAGAAACCACACAACTGGCAGCAGGAGAGGTGCAGCAGGCCCACTTGTACTGGACTCAGCTGGAAGGATCTGAAAATAGAAAACGGACAGAAGCCAGGTCCTGCCAGTCTGACTCAAGTTCAGTAGATCTAGATCTGGTGAGCTGAGATGTACTGCTGGGTCCAGCTGAGCCCAGACCAAGGATCAGAAGTACAGGAGCATCCTGAAGACACTAAGGTTTCAGGAGGTAACTGGGGTGAACTAGTCTGCCAGGAAGATTCCAGGTGCATGAGTGGGAAATGGCCAGACAGAAAAAGGGAAACTAATTTAAATACAAATTACCTGTTTAAGATCTGCTTTGTTATACAGCCATTATGCATACTCCTATGGTATAAAGTACAAACCCATCAGTTACAAAAGTTCATCAATATCTAAATTTCCCTAGCTATTATTACTATTGCTAATTGTATTACTATAGATAGGAAACTTATCTGTCTTAAGCAAATGTTTTTCCCTGGGCATTAATATCAGAAGTTGCTTAGATAATAACGTCGCCTAAGCCCTACCTTGAAGAAGAGGACAATGTCAAATGGAAACCAATATGTCATTCTCAGTCATCAGAGGAAGCAAAATCTTGGAACATACACAAAGCAAGAATCTCTGACACAGGAGAAATATGTAAAAAATAGACTCTTTACAGCTAGGCTGTAACTGTACTGATACTGTCAAACTTTCAAAAAAAGGTGTCACAGAAATCAAAATAAAGAGTTCCCTCTGAAACAGAACACGATAAAAAGAAGGAGCGAAATGCATTCTCAGGCCCTCAGCCCATAGCATAGAAGCAATTGGAAGCCACACACCTGAAATTTCTGAAATAACAACTGAAGTAAAGAAACAACTTCAAAAGTGAAGAGACAAAATCAGATCAGAAATAAGCTCACAGGTAAAAGAAAAAAAAAAAAAAGAAATAATAACTACAAGGAAAGAATTACTAAGTATTTCTAAGGAACACAATGATAAAAAAAAAGAAGAATAAAAAATGATGGAAACCTTGAATGAGCAGTATAGCAAAGAAATAGAATGCACAAAGCAGATTCAGAGATATGCAAGAAAGTAAACTCTCCATTAAATGTTGGCAAAACCATTTGAATGAAAGTAAAGATAGACTTATAGACATTGAAGACACAGTTGAAGTTAATGAAAAGATGAGAGATCTCTTCAAAACCAGTAGTATTCAGGAAATAAGAACTCAACAGCAACAAAATGATGCAAAAATAAACAACAGAAGACTAATATGCATCAGTGAGAAAAAGGAGGCAACAAAAAGAGTATTGGCAGAAGTAGCAGCAGAAAACTTCTCAAATATGAGAAAACGATGTGAAATCCAGGTAACCAAGGCACATAGAACTCCAAATAATTTCAACCCAATTAAATCTACACTCAGATATATAATAATCAAGATTCCAGAAGTTCAGATCAAAAACAGCATACTAGCTGGGCGTGGTGGTGCATACCTGTAATCCCAACACCTGTAAGGCTGAGGCAGGAGGATCAGTGAGTTCAAGACCAGTGTGGGCTACCAAAGTGAGCTGAAAGTGAGCCTAGATTGCATAGCAAGACCCTGTCTCAAAAAAGACACAAATAATAATAATTATTATTATTATTAATAATAATAATAGCAATAATCCCCAGCATACTAAAAGCCTCTAAATAGAAGAAAGACATCATATTCAAAGGAAAATCCATCAGAATAATAGATGTCTACATACAAACCATCAAGTCAAAAAGAGCACAGAGTGAAGTACTTCAAGTCATACAACATAATAAATTCCAACCCAGACTAATATACTCTGAAAATCTCTCTTTCAAGTTTAATGGAGAAGTGTTATACTTCCATGAAATGATCAACTAAAGAAATTCATGCCACCCAAAACAACACTACATAGAGTACAAAAGATATTCTAGAAAGGGATCAAAATACCCTTAAATCCAACAACAACAGCAGAAAGAAACCACAAAACACTACAAGCTGTTACACACAGAAAAATGTGGGGAACCAACAACAGGAAAATAGCATGTCAAACATGTCAATACATATCAATTATGATAAGAGACAAAGTAAAAATGCTATAAGAATGACCTGTTACAATTTTGTACACGGTTTGATTGCTAAATTTCTGTGTAAAAAAGGGCAATTTTTTATCAAATTTTATAGGGATTTATTAGAATATCAATGATTGATGGAAAATACCAGTTTCATGTTAAGTCTAAAGCATTTGATATGGGGGCCCGGCGGGATGGCTCAGTGGTCTGGAGCGCCTGCTTGGGAAAGCTTGGGTGGCTTCAGGGACCGTGGTTCGATCGTCAGCACCACATGCTGCACCAGCCCTTCCCTCGGGGCGGGCTAAGCTGGCCATAAAAAAATGAGTGAATAAACAAACAAAGGTTCTGAAACAATAAATACATAAATAAAATAAAATAAAAAATTAAAAAAAAAGCATTCGATATGATGTTAAGCTCAAGTTCCTATGTTATAGAGTAATAGTACCCCTAAGCTTCTCTTCTACAGGAGTAACAACTTAAGTTTTCAAACCAAAAATTCAGAGAAAAAGAAGGGCTACAAAAGTAGCCAATGGTTTCATCCTAACCCCTCTAGGTCGGTGAGGACTCAGGACATAAGAGAATCTGTACTATAATACCCTATAACTCAGTGGTGTCCAAAATTTTCTGTTCAAGAACAGTATGGGTCCACAGAGGAAGGGGATCAACAATGTATAGTGTGCCTACAAAGAGTCACTTAGACAGAAAACTTACTCTCAGGCTTTTACGGACAGCAAATTGGTCAAGCAATGTCCATGAGTCATGCAGAAGGCTAACATTGACAAAAATTCTACAAAATGCTGTACATGGTTTGACGGTAAATCCTGAGGGGGATTTGACTGACCTTGTCAGATGCAAAAGTTACATTGCTTATTATATAGCTCTTGCTTTGATTTGGACTTAACCATCCAGCGGAAAGGTTTAGCCACGAGATACAAAAAGTAAGGCCAGAATAATATGCTGAGCTAGGGGCCTGGCGGGATGGCTCAGTGGTCTAGAGCGCCTGCTTGGGAGAGCTTGGGCGACTTTAGGGACCGTGGTTCGATCCCCGGCACCACATGCTGCGCCAGCCCTGCCCTCGGGGCAGGCTGAACCAGCCATAAAAATGAGTGAATAAACAAACAAAGGCTCTGAAACAAGAAAAAATAAAAATAAAAAAAAATAATATGCTGAGCTATAAAAGGCACAAGTCAACAGCTTCCAACATTGCCAGTTCTGCTGATAATCCACTACTATTATAGACTATTAGACTATACGTACAACTCCTTTCTCTTAGTACAACGAGAAGAGACATATGTATTAATAGTATTTAGAAAAGTTAAGTCTGCATCTTGTACTCTGAACAACTACTTTGAAGACAACAATATGCATTGTATTAATTATTGTTGTTGTCCTACTAACATGTTTTGAAATTATTCCACTGTTATTTCTTTCTTATTAAACTTAATAAAATTTAAAAAGTCATATCAAATATATCCACCAATATAAATGAAATCAAGTCACCAATAAAAAACAAATATGCAGATTTAATTAAGGAAAATAATCTAACAATAAGCTCTACACAAGAAACACATTTAATGCATACAGAAATTCATGGACTGAAAGTCAAAGGATGGAAAAAAAATAATACATTCTCCAGTATCTCAGATAAAAGCAGGAGTAGATATTCTGTTCAAAAAAATCTGAATATCAAACCAACCATGATCAAATGAGAATGTGACTTCTATGTTGTTTAGGTATAAAATTCAAGAGGAGACAATAATAGTCATAAATGTGTATGTTCCAAATTTGGGAGCACTCAACTATATAAGACAAATTTTAAAGAATATGGAGAATCTGATAACAAATGTCACCATGGTAGCAGAGAATAACTCAACCTTATCCCCAAAAAGAGAGGTCAAGAAGACAAAAAATGAATGAAGAGATAGCAGAACTAAATCAAATCTTTGAAGAAATGGACTTACTGGACATATGTACAGTATTCCACCAAAAAGCATCAAAATACCCATTCTTTTCAGCTCCACATGGGTCATTCTCTAAAACTGACAACATATTAGTCCATAAATCATGCTTAAGTACATGCCAGAAAATATGTCATTCATATTATCTGATCACAGTCCAATGAAACTGGAAATTAATGACTAAAAAACTTGCACAAAAATCCAAAAATACATGAAAAATGCATAACACCATACACAGCAACAAATTGTTTACAGGTGAAATTGAAGAAGAAATTAAAAAAATTTACAATCCAATGAAAATTCAAACACTTCTTACTGTAATTTGTGTGGTGCACAAAATTGTGAAGATGGCCATACTCCCTAAATTGTTATACAGATTTAGTGCAATTCCTATCCAAATGCCACCGACATACCTCACAGAGCTGGAAAAATCATTCCAAAAATTTATTTGGAACCAAAAAAGACCCAGAATTGCAAAGACAATTCTCAGCAATAAAGGTACGGCAAGAGGCAGTACAATTCCTGACCTAAAGTTATACTACAAAGCTACAGTAATAAAATCAGCATGGTATTGGCAAAAGAATAGACCTGAAGATCAATGGAATAAACTAGAGGACGCAGAGGCAAATACAAACACACTCAGCCACCTTATTTTTGACAAAGGGGCCAAACATGTGTACTGGAAGAAAGACAGCCTCTTTAACAAATGGTGCTGGAAAAATTGGCTCTCTACATGCCGAAAATTAAATCTTGACCCTAGTCTATCACCATGCACGAAAATAAAGTCAAAATGGATTAAAGATCTAAATATTAAAAGTGAAACATTAAATCTCTTGGAAGAGAAAGTGGAAGGAAATCTTGAAGACATCGGATTAGGCACAGAGTTCATGGACGGAAATCAAATTGCACGTTTAACACTTGAAAGCATCAACAATTGGGACCTCCTCCAGCTAAGAAGTTTCTGCATGTCAAAGCAAATCACTGACAAAGTGAAAAGACAACCCACAAATTTCGAAAAGATTATAACTAACAAGTACTCAGACAAAGGTCTTCTATCTAGAATCTACAAAGAACTAAAAACCATTAGGGTCCCAAAATTCAAAGACCCAATCCAGAAATGGGCTTCTGAGATGAACATTCACTTCTCAGAGAAAGAAATACAGCAAGCCTACAAATACATGAAGAAATGCTCCACATCGCTAGCTATTCATGAAATGCAAATCAAAACAACACTTAGATACCACCTCACCCCAATAAGGATGGCTATCATAAAGAAATCAACCAGCAACAAATGCTGGAGAGGCTGTGGGGAAAAAGGAACCCTTCTCCACTGCTGGTGGGAATGCAGATTGGTGCAACCATTATGGAAAGCAGTGTGGAGGATCCTTACAAA
>PVJA010012736.1:37006-51350 GCA_004027025.1 Myocastor coypus | reverse complement strand
AAAGATTCTTTGAAGTCCTTCCAGAAATTGGCAAGACTCTCCACCCTTGCAGGTTCAAGGGTGCAAACATGTAAACCTTTTCTTTGACAAGACAGCCACAGTTGCTCAGCTCCAGAAAGGCCTTGGGCCTCATTCTGTGGGCTCAGTGTCATTCAGGATACATTTCATTCACTGACTTCAAGATACAAGAGTTGTGGGACCAAGGAGCTTCCACATAGACTTCAAGGAAGACCTGCATGACCAGACAAAATACCCCTGAGAGCACAATGCAGGAACTACAGACATGAAACTGAAGGTGCCCCAGAGACTCCAGGAAATCAGACATGTCAAAGATTTGAAATCTCTACTGAGGAAAACGCAGGCCATTGGAGAAACCAAGGTATGAGAGAAGCTTTATGGGCTGCATGCAGCAAAGCCCAGGGGTGGGGCTACATAGGCCCTCTGGAGCTACCTTCTTACCATCATGTGACCCATGAGCTGGATTTTGATGAATTCCACCTACTGTTCCGCCTACTGGGCCTTGATCTTGATTTGATCTGACTCTTTTCTCTTCCCTGTCCCTCCTTTTTGTAATCAAGAAGTCAGTCTCTGCCACTGCACCTTGAAATTATGTGACTTTTTTTTTTTTTTTAACAGATTCACAGCGAGAATTTTGCCTTAAGTCTCAGAAGAAATTTGAAGTTAGACTTTTGAAAGATACCAGAACTGTTGAGATTTTAGGGTAGGCATTGTGCATCCCTGGGTCATGTGGACGATGTTATTTGCATCATACCGGGCAAGATGATGAACTTGCTATTGTCTTTCTTTGAAGATTATGTATGGCATAAGGAAATACATCTCATTGTCAAGCTGTAAAGAATGACTGTGACAGATAGTGATCATATGTCAGCTTAACTGGATTAAGAAGTGCCCTGGGGCTTAGTAAAGCACACATCTGCATGTGTCTGTATAAGTCGTGCAGGTGTGACCTTGAGTACTATGCATGACTCCGCCCCTCTTCCCTGGCACCATGCCTCTGTTTTGTCCCATGGGCACCATGAACGAACCAGCTTCATTATACCACACCCCTCTTCCATGGCATCGCTGCTTTGGTGCCAGCCACATTGGCCGACCAGTGTGCTTTGGCTCACCTCCTCTGAAACAGTGAGAGATATTAAACATCTCTAAGGGATGTGAGTGTCAGACCCCTGGTCTCAGCTGAGTGCTATGTCCAATTAACTTCTTCTTACTCATTGTCACTGCAATGCTGACAAATATTTTATAACTGAATGCACAAATACAAAAAGGAATTGAAGTGACACTTCCTGTCGCGGGTTCCTTCGTAGGTGCGAACACATGGCTTTTTTGGAGTACTCAGGACTCATCACATTTTTCTAGTCTTTACTGAGCGTCCCTCTGTGTATGCAAGGTCTGTCGGTGAACGTGAATGAGAACAGCGGCCCCTGGGCACGCGGGGTGCTGCAGAGCGTGGTTAGCAGCGTTCTTGGAGCGGTGCCAGAACATGTGGCCCAGCCTTCAGGTTGCTTGAAAGAAGTCAGATATTTGGATTTTCTGGTACAATCTCTGGTACTACAATGCTGACAGCTCCCTATGCTCGATGGTTGTGTACATCAGCACAGTAGAGCTGCCATTTCTTGAGCTGAATCCAGCCAGCTACAGATTTTCAGGGTGAAGTCTGAGCATCCTCGCCAACCTGATCAGCTCCGCTAGGATCCCGATCTTCCTTCGGGAATCACGGAGGCCCTGCGCGCACTTCCCCAGCTCCTCGCCCAGGGCCTGGGCCACGTGTCCCTCATTCCTTTTCTCTGGACCCCTGCCCTGTCTCATTTTCTCTGACTCTACTGTGTTTGGACCCAGTGGCTCAGGATAGTGAGCTTCTCTTTCCAGTGTACAGCCCACACAGTTGTTGATACTGAGCCCTGTTCTCTTCGTTCTCCCTATTGACCCTGGGCGGCCTCCGTAGTGCTCTCCTGCCTCTCTAGACCTTTCTGCCTCAGTGCCACATCATCCTGATCCCCAGACACTCAATGCCAGTGTGGCTCTATCCAGTCCCAATGTCTGGGTGTCCGTAGGACTTGGAGTATCCAGGAGACTCTGCCTCCACTGATAGCCACTCGCGTTCTGTGAGAAGCAGAACACACTCTGCTGTCTCTGGTGCGTTCCAGATTTTTCCATTCCTCTTTGGGTTGAGAGAAGAAAACCGTCTCAGCAATAAAGTATAAAGGACAGTCCCTGCCCCCCGAGACAGTGAACTATTTGTATCCAGAATGACTGCTGGTGACCCACTTGTGGGGTGGGGGCGCAATTAGCCTACCTGCCCAATGAGCCTGTCCTTTGCATAATTCTCCCGGTTACCTTTGGGCGGGCATTGATGAAGTGACCAGCAGAGCAGCTCTTAATGCTTATTCACTCTCCGTGCCAGCATGGGCACCTCCTCCTCCTGCCCCAGCCACTGGCCAACTTTGCTCCATTGAGGCGAGCTGTGGCCTTGTGTGGTTTTGCAAATGTAATCCAGCAAAGATGAAATCATAAAGCAGCACCAGTGTATATCGAGTATGATCGCCCAAAGCTACGGGTAGCAGACTATTTGGACCTGGTACCACAGCTCCAAGTATAACCACCAGAGCTACAATTCTGAGTACAACATCTTGCTATACCACCAGAGCTACCGCTTCCTCTGTGGTGAGTGGCATGTAGCTTGCAGCAGGTGGTGGGACCTAGCTCACCTGGAGTTTGACTGGAACAGGAAGCGGGGTAGCACTGGCCCCATCTCTGAACACCCTTGTGGGCTGTGTTTGTGTCCTCCTGACTGATGTGATCAGCTCCCTGCTTCTGTAGCCCTGGCTCACACTACCACCCCGTTATGCATGCCTGTTGTCCTATAAGGACAGCTGTGTGGCCCCTTGGGGCACCGTCTCACCTCACTCCATTCCTCTGCAGGCAGGTTCTTCCCTTTCCTTAGTTCTCTGCATTTCTGCCTCCTCATTCACAGGTCCTCTGTAGCTTCTGATGAAGATGTATGTTCCCTTAACACAGCTTATCCCCCCCCCCTCGTTCTTGGTACTGCTTGTTTATTCCCAGACCACAACACTCTTGGGGATTTCTTTGCTTCGAACCTACAAATTCTTCCATTTCTCCTTCAGAGAAAACCCAGGGGCCACCAGCTGGCTGCCGCCCCCTTCCGGCCAGCTCATCTTTAAGGGACTCCTTGCTCGCTCCGCCTATAAACCTGCGCACTGTGGCACTGGCTCCTCCCTCTCCTGCATGGCTGGGCAAGCTTTTCCTAGGCAGGGCCACAGGGCAAATGCTTTAGGCTTTGCATTTCCTCTCGTCTCCTTTGCAGCCACTGTAGTACAAAAGGGGCTGTGGCCAACACATCAAAGAGCTACGTGAACTCCTGCACTAAGAAAACTTCATTTACCAAATAGACCACAGGGAGCAGCTTGCCTAGAAGCCGGAAGCTTAGTCTCACTCGGAAGCTCTTCTCTTAGGTGGTCTACCTCTCCAGCTCCTTGGCACCTTTTGTGTTCTGCTCTAACCTCTTCAAAGAATTGTGCCATGATCTCCTCATTTATAAATCCTGCCATTTGCCTCACGATCGGTGCACATGAGTCCTTACCAAGCTTGCATTCAGCCTTTGTCGTGCCAGGGTTTTACCACATTGCCTCCTCTCTGCCAAGACTATCATTCACTTATGCCTGGAGGGCCTGGAGGGCACTGTATGTATGCGCTGATTCATTGTACCTACTTATGCTGGTCATAGAACAAGCACACAGCGAGCGATTTGTGATGCATGAGTCCATGCGTGCTGTGGTCTCTGTTCGGCCAAAATTCATATGCTGACATGCTAACCCTCATGGGACGACAGGAGAGGTGGGATTTTGGAAGGGGACTGAGTGGGGAAGGCAGAAAGCTCATGAACGAATTGGTGCCCTTGTAAAGAGTCCTCAGATGGCAGCCTGGCTCCTAAAAGTCATGCGAAGCCATAGCAAGAAGACATACTCATGAGCTGGGAAATAATTCTTTGCCAGGCAATGAATATTCTAGCACTTGACCAGAGATGACCTAGCATACAGGCTTTGGAAAAGGGTATATATATACATATGTGTGTGTGTGTGTGTGTGTGTGTGTGTACACAAACATAAGATAGCTAAAATAGTTGCACTGCTAATTTCTATTAGTTCATTGAAAAGGACAGTTAGTGCTTATATTGTTTGATTAATTTTGCATGCCTGTTTCTGGTAATCTGAGCAACTGCTTTGAAGATAAAACAATATGCAATATAATAAGCACTGTTAATTCTCAAATAAATACAGTTGCCCTGGTACAGTGGCACCTGGGTTCAGGAACTTGATGGTTATTATAACAGAAAATGCTCCATTGCCACCACTATCAGTAGCATACTCCAGTTCCTTACTGCAGTGTGACTTCCCCAAGTAATAAATAGTTCCTGTTCCCATTCTGGCTACTCCTGCATTTTAGAAAGGACCGGTCATTATGGTGCACAGGTAGTCACTATGACACACGCTGTATAAGCCAACCCCCCAATTGGCAAGTCATTCTTCTGCGGTACCTCCTGCTTGCTTAGCCCGTACAAGCCCTGGACCACCAGCGCTGGGACCTGATATTCTGGGAATGGTCCCAATTAGTGCCTATCAATGTTAGAGCAATCTGCCTCCAATCCCCAGGGGTCGTGTTGGTGTTTCTGCTTGCCATAACATTGTTTCAATTCGGGTTGCAAACCGAGTTAGATAAGAACTGCATCACATCCAGTGGTTAAGCTCAGTGTTAACATCTCATTAGGAAGTTGGATTCAGTCCTTTCCCAGTTGCAGTTTCATTCAGAATGGCAGAGACAACTGAGTCTGTGGACCAAGAGGCTACTTTATTTTTGTTGCAGCAGCCTGAAGACAGTACGTGAATAGTTTACTTTTATTTCCCGTACTGGTTTACATCTTAGTTGTGATCCACAATGAAAAAGTCAATCCAAAAAAAAAAAAAAAAACACGCCAGCGAGCAGATTTATATGTTTGAACCCAACTCATCTAAAATTTCAGACGTGTTCCTTTTATTCCCTCTTCTCATTTGGACTCACCCCCCGCCCCAGTCAACCATTATTTATTCAACTATCAAAGTTAGCATGATTGATTGATTAACATTCTGGAGGAATTTATCACATTAAGTTATGTGCTTGATAATGAATACGTTTCAAAATCAGTTTCCCCTGTGCCAAAATTGCTCTTAAAACAAATTTATGTGTTTAGAAAAATTCCTTAACAGCTTTAATGCATTAAAATATTTATCGTTAATAACCCTTATTAAATGATTACTGTAAGGCAAGGTAATAAAAGTTTAATGGTCAATGCTTAAAATAGAGAAGCTGTAAAACTTGCCTTTAAGAAACTGGCAGTCAAACTGGGGAAACAATAAACCCCAGAAAGTGGAGAAAGACTACATTGCAATTAATAGCGTGCCAGCTGCCTTTGCGCTTTTGCAAGGAAGTTTGCGCCTAGGCATGGTGTTAAGCCTCTGTGGGAACTTGCAGAACGTGGCTGAGCTTTAATAACTCTCTGGGAATGCTACGCGAGCATCCTCATTGCTTCCTCGGAGAAGGAACTTCCGCCTCCCTCTGCTGACCCAGAAAATATTCAACTTCTTCTATCCTCTTGAGATTCCAGGCATGGCCTCCAATGGAAGATGTTATGATTTGTGTCTAATTGTCCCTCCAAAGCTGCTAACAGTCCCTGGGGCAGCTTCTACAGTTTGGGATTAATTCATGATACAACGTTGGGATTATGGGTTTGAGTGCTACACCCATCCTGGGGCAGGTTGCCTGAACGTGGTCTGATTGTCTTCCAAAGGTTTGAAGTTATTTTAAATTACTGGCCTCCCTGCCTTCCCTCTGCCTACTAGGTACCTCTGAGTGTCTGGTTATGTCCCATTACTAGATAAGGTCCCAAGGGCCTCTCATCACATGCCAGGGCGATCGGAAGCTTCACCCACGTCATCTGCAACCCCCGTGCACGCGGGCTTCCAAGGTTGATTTTGTGTGGCTGTTGAGGTGCACCTGTCAGAGGAGAATGGCTGAATGAGCCCTTCCTTTTACCCCAGAGTGTTTGTGGAGCAAAGGCACAGGGAGCCACAGGAAGACTGCATTGAAGAGTCCCCACAAAAAAGGTATTCCTCACAGAACAGAGTATGTAGACATACAATTGGGGAAACTGCTCTGTGTCAAGAAGTTGCAGCAGTTTCCTAGTAAAAATCTTGCTCTCCACCTCATGGGCTGACCTGATTATTGATAAGCTTCCATTGCCTCCCTTCCTTTTAGTTCAAGTTATAGGATTCTGCTTTGAAGCTGCCCAGCTGTTTCAGTGAGCCATCTTCTCCCAGGGCAGCATTTTGCTTTCCCAGTCAGTGGCTATCGAGTTAATAGTATCTCTTCATTAATGTGGACTGACCAGGGATGTAGCCTCCCAAATGAGTGTGAGGTGAAGGCTGCTTAACAGAGGCAGACGGAGTGATTCCAGGGCTCCTGGAGGATTGAAGCCTTCTCACAGAATTACGGATTCTCTCAGGTTTAGGACAAGGACCTTCTCTAGGTGGTCCATATTGATGTAGGTATCAGAAGAAGGGAAGGAAGTACTTAAGAAGGGCAGAAGCACTCAAGACTTTGCCAAGTAAGGTATTAAGTTAATCCCTCCAGGAACTGTCTTTGTCCAGTTGAGGTTGGATCCAGGTGTCCATGGCTGTGATTTTGTCTTATCCTATGAGGCTTTCTGGCTGCATCTACCTTTACAGGCTACCGTAGGGGCCAGTGGCGCACAGAGGTCCACCTGCTATGAGTCCGCTGCCCATCTCCACACAAGCATCCTAGGCTTTGGGCAGGCTCATAAGTAAACATGAAAACTTCATTGGTTCATTTAAGAAGTCCTGTGCAGGGCTGCTTCTTCGTAGGGATCTCCATCAAGTGGCCCACGACAGATACACGTTGGACCGTGGCTCTCCTGGTGTGTAGTCTTTGTTTTCATCCAGGACTTCTTAACTTAGTAAATGAAGCAAGACCCAACCATGGGTTCATTGCTTCTGTGGTAGTTCCTTGGGAGGAACTTGATAAAAACTGAATAATGAAGCTCAATAATTCCTTTCAAACTAATCACCTTGAACTTTTTGTCTTTTCAAATTTTACAGGCACTAAAATATTCCTAGTATCTTTGCATTCAGGTCAGCATTCAAGTTAAAAAGCCAGGTGTGGTGGCGCATGCCCATAATCCCAGAACTTGGGAGGCTGAGGTAGGAGGATCGGTGTGAGTTCATAGACCAGCCTGGGCTACAAAAGTGAGCTCAAAACCAGCCTGAACTGCATAGCCAGATTCTGTTTCAAAAAGACAATCAATCAATCAATCTTTATTGATTCTCCAGAATAAATCATTAATTCCTGAAATAAGTGAATCTATACATTTACAATGGTGTGTGTGTGTGTGTGTGTGTGAGAGAGAGAGAGAGAGAGAGAGAGAGAAAAGAAATGAATGCGCCAAGTAGAAATTTTCTATTGTAAAAATGCGTAGGATGATTGATGAAATTCCTTGTAGCTAAGTGAGCCTAGGAACATGAGAATTGGAGTCTTCCCAAGAATGTGGAAAGCCAGCCAGAAGCTTTTGCTGAGAAGGCAGCAAATCAGCAGGATGGTGGCCCGAGTGATCCTGGCTCAGAGCTGGGACCTCAGGCAAATTCCATGCAGTGAAGCTCTTGCAGACCTGCCTGTGAGGATTCTAGTGGGGGCGTAGCGTTGTGCAACATATGCTGGTATGAAGGTGGCAGTTCTCTTAGGGAGAAAACACTACATACTACAGACTATGCCCTCTTAAGTGAATCAACATAAATAACACGTTATCAAAAAGATGTATGCCCTTCAAAGGAAGCAGAGGAAGCGGTTCCCAGGAAGCGCATGTCTGTGACTGTGCGCACTTCAGCAATCTCTTTCTCTGAGCAGAGCACCAGGGACACAAGGCTCACCTGGCCGCTGTGTGCCTGGCAACCCAAGGCACCTGTGACTCCGCCTTTTCTCTCCTGGGCAGTCCTCTGCCTACCACCACCAGCATGACTCACAGGAGTCTGAGTTTCCCTGTGAGCACCACATCCCAGCTCCCTGGCCTGACATGGCCTTAAGCCTCCTGTGCCGGGGCTCCATCTCCCTCAGGGTTTCATTCCATCTCTGGCCATCCGGGCATCTTCTCTCAGCTGCTCCCTTCTGTAGGGCTGCTCTTGCCTCCTCCAAACCTGGCTGTCCTTCCCAACTTAACATCTGCTGTTTCCCCAACCCCCCTTTTTTCTTATTCTCAAAATCACCTCTCTGAGCTGACCATCTACACCCGGTCATCTATGTAAACACTAATAATTCTATGGCTTTTTTTAAAAATATAAATTACGTTAAAGTCCCTTCTTTCCTTCCCTCCCTCCCTCCCTCCCTCCCTCCCTTCCCCCCTACCTCCCTCTCTCCCTCTTTCCTTCCTTCCTTTCTTCTTTCTTTCTTTCTTTCTTTCTTTCTTTCTTTCTTTCTTTCTTTCTTTCTTTGTTGCTATTATAACTAGCTCAGCCTGCCCTGGGGCTGGGGCTGGCGCAGCACGTGGTGCAGGGGATCAAACCACCATCCCTGGGGTTGCATAAGCAGGTGCTTTAGACCACTGAGCTATCTCACCAGCCCCCAAGTATTTTACGTCTTGTTTGGGGTTTTTTTGTTGTTTGTTTGTTTGCTTGTTTTCCCCTCGCATTGTTCTTGAGGACACAAGCTCCATCCATCAGTTTACCAAGAGGCACATGGCATTCAGGTACCTGAAGCTCTGGAATCGGTGCCACCCCTAGTTGGCAGCCAAGGTTCAGGCTAGAGCGCCTGCTTGCCTATCTGCGTGGTTCTAGACTCTCTGGAAGTAGCAGTGTACTCCCATCTGGTATTCAATGGCCGACTGATGGCTTGGCTTGCTGCATAAATATGGATAATCTGTTTACTAATGTGTGGTTATGTTGATCTGTAGAGCGAAACAGTTACTGTAAATACCTTGTAATTTACATTTCAATGCTTACACCAGCTGATTGCTGTTGTCTCTGGCTCCCACAGTATGTCCCCTGTTGTGTTGTTGGTGTTATTCTAACACGAAAGAGAATAGAAAAGACACCGCGCAGTAACAAGCGCATGTGCATACAGCCAGTAGGTGGAAGTGTTGAGCTATATATACATGAACTTTGGGAATGCATACATGTGACACACACACATCAACACACGTGCACGCACACACATGCATCTGCACACAGGTGCACCTATCGAATGTTTCTCCATATCTATCTATAGTTGTCAGTTTGTTGAAATCTCAGGAGAAAAAAGAATTTCAGCTCATTCATGACTTTTTATCTTATTTGAGTTGAATTGTCTATGCTACTAAGCACCTTAGTGAATGTAGGATTATTCTCGAAGCCTCTGTAGCACATTTTGCTGCTGTCGCTGTGACCAAGGACACAATGTGCACAATGAGAGAGGTCCTAAGATCTCAAGATGAAAGCAGAGGTCACCGCACAGCAGTGGACGAGGCCAGATGAAGGAACAAAGAACCTCTCCCCTGTTCTCTTGTATGTGTGGTTTGGCTTTAGGAACTCTTTTTCTTTCTTTTGGTGAAAACCTGGTTGTTTCTAAAACAGCACAGCGGTATTTGTGCTGCTTAAACTCTGGTCACTGGTGAGTGGCTATGTGTGCATGTCATGTGAAATTGTGTTAGTTATAAAATTGCAGCATTCAAGAAAACATCAAGAATGAGTCCTGAAACAGTGGTGGCCACTATTTGTTGAGGTCCAGGCCTTTGTATTCTTACAGCTTGCAAAAGAGGGGCCACCAGGACACCCCAGGGTCTTGGGGAGGACCAAGTGGCTCAGGGGTCACCAGTCAAGTCCAGTCAAGCTGTACGGCCCGTGGCCCATGCGTGGTTGTTTCCCAGCCTGCTCTTGGGATGGGTGTTTTGTGTGGCCCTTGGAGTGTACAACAACTGGTAGTAGAGTGTAGGAATCTAGGAAGATGTCTATAGAGGGGAAAACTAGGATCTTTAATGTCTTCCTGTCCATTCCTAATGATCAGGCAGATATTTCTGCATGAGATACCTAGGGATGTTCATCGTGCAGTGGTATTTTAAGCCCTGAGGGAGAAGACGCACAGAAGGAGCGGCTTCCCTCAGGTGAGCTGCACTGGCACCACACAGTCAAAATTCTCGATGCTCTCTTCATCACTCGCGCTTACGTATGGTGTCCCGACCCTGCATCCCCATCAGCACGGTCTACTATCAAGTGTAAAGTAATGAAAAAAAATTCTGCTGGTATGACTCTTCCTGGTGTGACGTTCTCACAGGCCGCGCTGCAGTCTCCACCTCAGTATGACTCACAAGCATGAGCTAGCGCAGCTGCTCTGTGCAGATGTTTATAAGCTGGCATTGGCTCTTGCCCGCTTCCACCGTGGACTAGGCAACGGCACGTGTTCTGCTCCTTGGGAGCGGTGCTGACAATGCTTCGTAAAGGGTCTTTCAGATCCATGTCCTGCATTCGTATCCATGACAGTTAAAACAGGAAGGATGCCTGACTGGGGAGATAGCTCAGTGGCAGAGCTCGGTGGCATATGCCCCTGCCTGGCAAGTGCAAGGTCCCAAGTTCATTCCCTGGTACTGGAAGGGAAGGGAAGGGTAGGGTAGGGTAGGGAAGAGAGGGGAGGGGAGGGAAGGGGGAAGGGAGGGGAATGGAGGGGAAGGGAAGGGAAGGGAAGATGGCAATGGCTGATACATAACTATTCAGCTCACTTAGGAGAAACAAGCACTGGAGAGATAGCTCAGCAGCATAAGTGCTTACATGGCAAGCTCAAGCCTGCAAGTTGCAAGTTCAATCCCCATACCAGAAAAAAGAGAAAAAAAAAAAAAAAAAAAAAGGCAAGCCTAGTGTTGTGCTGTGTGTGTGTCTAGGTGTCCCCCCAAAGCCTCCTGTGGTCATGGGGCAGCTTCTGGAATGTGTAATTGATTATTGTGGAAATGGGTGCTGCTCCAGCCCTGGGTCAAGGGGTTTGCATTTCAATATAAGGAAGGAAGAGAAATTAGCTGCCCCAGCTGCTGCTACCTCACTTCCTGTGCTCTTGCTCTGTGCTGCCTCCATGGAAGGCTGCCCTCTCCCATGTGCCTCTCAGCCTTGAGCCACCTGAATATGGACTGAAACCTGCAGTAACTGTGAGCTAAATAAACCTTTTCTTCCCTCATTTTGAGTGTTGGGTAGTTGTTCTAGCAACATGAGAAAAGTTACCAAGACACTTAGGCTTGTGCAGGGTGTGCAGGGAACACAGATCAATCCCCATCATCACATGGTGTGCCAGCCGCACCCCCAGGGCAGGCTAAGCCAGCCAAATAAAGGAGAGACAAATGCTATTTTGAGTGAATTTCATTTTACAACAAACATAACTTAAATAATGAAAAGAGAACAACATGTACTTCACTCTTCTGCCTGGTGCAATTCAGATATTCCCTTCTGTCATTATATCTATAAATGTGAATGATAATTGCCTGCTCGTTTAATAATTATTAATATATTTTTACTGTTTCTGGGAAAGGAACAGGATGCTGGATGAATTCCAATAGGCTCTGCTTTCCAAGGAATGGACTTGTTGCCTTCCCAGCAGGTCACACAGTCAGGCATCCATCTGTACTCACACGGGTCAATGGAGGACAGCAGGACATGTTTCCAAGTGCGGTTTAACTCCCTGGACAACATGGCTTATGGTGTGTAGTGAATCAGGGAACAGCACGCCCCACACCCTCAGCAATGTTTTCTCCTAAGAGAACAGAAAGTGCACGTGAACGTTTCTCTCTGAAATGCAGAGTGCTGACCTTGTGCAATTGCTCGGAGAGGCTGGGACCGATGGTGGAGGTGCTCTGTGGAAAGACGCAGCTGGGGGACAGTCTGCCTGCCGCTCTGCCATATTCCCCGTGTGTTAGAAATCAGCTTGAGATGCATTTCAGGGAAGTGGACAATGAGCACGGAATAGGGTGCCTGGCAGTCACATGTGGGGACATAGACTCTGTCCTGATGCCACTTGAAGAACCAGCTCTGAGGCTGGGCAAAGATTTCCAACTGTCCTGTTTGGAAGCCCTTGAATCACTGGCCTCTTTTTCTTTTGTAAAGCAATGTGTCTACTGCTTGTGATTAAAGTTTTTTTTTCGACACCCTTACGTTACCTTCTGGCTGGCTCTCCTCAACTTCTGCCCCGGTAAAGCTGTTTACCATTAATTACCACAGCACTACGATGACTTCCCATGGGAGAGCATTGTCCAGTCCCGCTGGTAAATAGCGTCAGCATTGTAGAAGTTTCCTTGTACACTATTATGTTTGCACTATAGTGGGAAGGTGAGCTCAGAGGCTCTGAGGTTCAGCTGTCTGGATTGAGAATATTTTCTACCTGGCTCCACTCTGATAGGTCGCTGTGTGAACTTGACCAGGTTATGAAGCCTGTTGGCTCTAGGTCCTCATCTCTGCAAGGGAAAGACTAGCTCTGACTGCAGGAGTTAATCTTTCTTTGTTGATTAGACTGGTTTAAGGGGCTCCAGTGGAGGAGATTAGATCACGGGGATCTTGTACACATCCATGGATGGATCTACTAACATCAAGCACTGAATGTGCTATTTGATGATAAGACCCAGCTGGAGAAGGTGAGGCAAGGTGGCGTGCCTGCAGAGGACTCTGTCCATGTCCTTGGGCACCGTGAAGTGAGCAGCTTTGCTCCTCCAGACCCTTCTACCATGATGCTCCAGCACCTGCTGATGCTGGATTGAAACCTGCGGAACCATCAGCAAACACACAGCCCATCTCTCTTAGTTTGCAAGTTGAGGGGGCTGGGGAGATAGCTCAGTAGACTAGGCACTTACCTGGCAAACACAAGGTCCTGAGTTCAATCCCTAGTACCGAAAAAAAGACTTTTTTTTTTTGCAAGTTGAGCGTTTGTTCCCAGAGACACATGGCTGAGTGGCACACCACACTGCCTACCTCTCAAGTTGTCAGGCATTGAGTGGGCACAGAGATGTTGGGCACCAAGAACACCTTGGCACAGCAGGATCATTAACCTGTAAATACTAGCTGCAGAAGACTCTGCCATTGTTTTGTTATACTCCCGACTGGAAGAAGCCATTGTGTGTGTGTGTGTGTGTGTGTGTGTGTGTGTGTAAGAGAGAGAGAGAGAAAGATTGTTTACTTGCTCAAGACTTCTTGAATGTTCTTGAGCTATTTGCCATGTGACTTTCATGCTCTTTGGGCCTAATCTACTTGCAGAGCAGGCACTTGTGAGGGGATTTGAGATAGTTTGAGCCTCTTGCTTCATTAATGCGCAGTGGGTGGGGCTGACTGCAGCCTTGGGATGGACACACCCTGTCGCCGCGTGTTTTTGTATTCATCCCATTTCAGACAGTCCACTGCCATGGTTTATGGTGAGGAGGATTTTGGGGGTTGGTTTTGCTACAAAGGTCAAACTATAATTTGCATTTGTGAGCCTGGGTACAGACAGTCAGTTCTGAAGTGGCTTAGCTTTCTTTTCAGAAATGGATGTGCGGGTGACTATTTTTAGACACTAAATATAGTTCTGAGGGCATTTCATGACTTTGTTTTTAAGATCTCCTTCTGCAGGAATTTCTGTTGGAGATCCATGGTGAACAAGATGCAAAATTCTCTAAGTGTTTTCTTTAGGTTCTTCAAACACACTTTTCAGATAGTCTGACTGGTATGTTCTGAGTGTCTCTCCAGGACTGCGAAGTGCACAGAAATAATAAATCCTGCTGAGGCTCACCTACTGTATTTCAGTTGAACTTTTAAGAAGTTGTCCTATAATCGGTGTCAGCCATCTGTGACACTGATAACAGTTCTACAAAGCACTATTTGACTGAGGTTGGGAGATACAAAAGTTACATGTTTTGTTATGCAGGTCTTACTTTAACTTACACTTAACCACCACCAGAAACGTTTAACCACTAAGCATAAAAAGTAAAGCCAGATTAGTATGCTGAGCTGTAAAAGGCTCAAGTCAACAACTTCAGACCTTGCCAGTTCTGCCAATAACCCACTATAATTATGGAATATTGGACTATGTATACAACTACTTTCTCTTAGTTCAATGAGAAGTAATTTTTTGTACCAACAATGATTAGAAAAATTATCAGGTCTGCATCCTGTGCTCTCTATAACTACTATGAAGACAATAATATGCATCGTATCAATTATTTGAAATGTACTACTAGCGTGTTTTGAAACTGTCTCATTGTTATTTCTTTTTTTTTTTTTTTTTCCTTTTT